>JAWQEG010004648.1:0-83404 GCA_033782935.1 Petrolisthes cinctipes | reverse complement strand
TTTGTGTTATTTTCTATAGTTACTGAGTTAATGACACTGGAATGTGGAATCTCATGTAAAACAGGTAGAGTAAAAACGGGACACGTATCACCAAGCTTTATTGCAACACAAACTTATGGGCATTGCAGTTTTATTCATGAGTTAGTTAAGGTGGTAATTCTTTTTTGATAAATTGGAGTGCCTTGATTCCTCCAAAGTATCCCAGAAATCAGGACCAGATGAACAAAAATAATAGTGTTCTGTTGCTTGGAATTATTTGGAGGATTCAGTTGCTCCAGATTTACCAACTAAAAACTTCCCCCTTAAGTAGGTGTTTGAAATGGCCTCCACCTTCTTGCATACTGTACACATCTCAACACGGTGCAACATCGACCTTGTAACAGTGTGGAGAACAGTAGGATTATTCACATGTGTTGCTGCATCAAACACCCCGTCGTACCAAATCATCTTGGGTGTGTACTGGTTGTTCATAGTTTATTATTATTATTACACCAGTTCCTAGTTACTACCTTAGGTGATTTTTACTTGTGTGGCTCACAGGACCTTCCTTATCTGTGGGGCCACCTTCCAGTGTCATTAACTCAGTAACTATGGAAAGTAACACAAATGCTCATAGAACATCTTGTATTCGTTATAACCCAATTATTCATCCTATGGAGTTATGACATCAGCTATATAGCGTTACACCCTGTATATCTAAGCTGAGTTGAGGAGACCTTCTGTCCTGTCCTACACACACACACACACACACACAGTTCCAATTTACCGTCAAGAGTAGAACACACACACAATTTCGAGTTTCTCCCCATAATGAAACACACTGCCAACCATATATTACAAATGAAGGAACACATCAAGGTAGGTATATACGTTTTTTTTATATTACCGGTAGTATTAGGATTCCCTGTATACCACCAACACATCCCCACACTCCTTACAAGCACCACCACTTTCACACTCCTATCCACCACCACCACCACCACATTCACATTCTCTTTACCACCACCAACACCACGACTACCTTCACAATCTCTTTACCACCAACAACAAAACCACCAACAACAAAACCACCACCATCACCACATTCACACACTCTTTACCATTCACCACCATCAACACATTCACACACTTCTCATCACCACCACCACCACCAACAACAACAACAACACATTCACACACTCCTCACCACCACCACCACATTCACACACTCCTTACATGTTCTTGCATACGGCTCTTACACACTCTTTCCACCGTGACTGTCATTCTGTCCACACTACTTATATATTCACTATCATATGCCGGCCCAAAATCAGTAATAATGAGTCAGACACGAGTCATACCCATTGCTAGTGTCACTCCTGGGTATGTATGGTATTAGAACACGCAACACAACACGATATATAATTATATCTTTGTTAAGGGGATAATATATTTTTGGTACTCTCGCAGTCCACAATTCCTAGGCCACCTGACTGAGTCGAAGCCCGAGTTCTGGACAACAGCCCACCCAAACCATCATGAGGCCACAACACATATTTCGAACCAATAGAAGCTTTGTTGGGTGGGCCGTCGTCTTGAAACCGAATCAGGATAGAATTATTGACCCCCAGTGTACTACAACGCACGGCATAGGGTCATTTTATAGTGTTGTCTTTGTTATACGGTCAGTCTCTAGGCATTTGTAACACGTGTTTACATTTGCAGTGTGTGTGTGTGTGTGTGTCAATATTCCGTAATAGCTGTGAATGAGTCGACAATAGCGGACACACACACATACACACACACACACACACACACACACACCATTTCAATACTTTATACTGCAAACTTCTCAGGTATAATACAGGCTTTACCCTTCCAATAAATCGAAGCACACATTTGGAGTTGAGACACGGGACTCTTTTATTTCTCTCTGTACTGACGGTGGGTGGAGGGGGGTGGAGGAAGGGGAAGGGGGGTGGGAAGGGGGTGGAGGAGAGATGGTGTCAAGGGTGGAGGGAAGGGGTAGCAGGCACTGAGAGAGAGAGAGAGAGAGAGAGAGAGAGAGAGAGAGAGAGAGAGAGAGAGAGAGAGACTTCATAAGCAAAGGGACGGTGTTGACATTTTGCCTTCGTTCGAAAAAAAACAAAACAAAAATATCCTTTATCGAAAATTTCTTAACCACTATCGAGACATTTTTTATTTTCCAAACCTTTTATCGAGAAACATATTAACCTTTTATCGTGATATTTTTTTAAACATATTGAGTGACGGCTGATCTTTTTTCGGTATACAACGAAAGATTCTCTAGTTGGTGAATTGGAAGGTCTGTGATTCCTCCAAACTATACCAGGAAACAGACGACCCCATTGTTACTTTAATGAGGGATGTGTTCAGTTCGTGGCATAGTTTGGAGGAATCAGTAGCCCACCAATTTACTCTCATATAATATTACTTACTGTTGGTGCTCGTTTGAGGGAGAAATTAATATACTTTTGATACTTTGGAGTATCTTGCATGATTCCTCCAAAGAATGCAAGGAAACAGGACTAGGTTAACAAAAATATATAATGGTGGCCTGTTGCTTTGAATAGTCTGAAGGAATCATGCAGCTGCTCCAGATTTATCAACACTGTACAGTCGGCAGTAAAAGTCCTGTCACCACATTTGCCAAGTCATGAAGTACAATATGGAAATATAGGCTGCACAGACTCATAAACTAAAGAACCTTTGAGGTTTATTAATTTACTCCCTGCATATTGTAAGTATGTATGGTGAATGTGTTTGTTGGATAATTATCCTTTACGGTATACCCTTCAAGAAAACTTGAGTGAGGAGATAGGACTTTTGACGCCGAATGTACAGTACTATACCCTCCTTAGAAGCAGGGTTCCCACCCAGCCGACCTTCCCTCCCAATGCCTCCCGACCCCCAAAGTTTCGTAGGACGTTGTCATTCCTGCACGACTTAACCCGATTGTGTCACGCCCCCCACACCACCACGTCCAACCCCCGACGACAACCGTCCAAACTAGGACCTGACTAGGACCAAACTGGGACCAGGCTAGGACAAGACCCCGGTATTTTTTTTTTTTCTATATCCAGAAAGATGAGGACTAAAGGCTGTGAGCCTGCTTGTCGTCCTCATCTGCGTAGTACAAAGTGAGAGTGGTACAATTTCGTTCGATATGCCAAGACACATTGCGTTTGAAGGAATATAAGTCGTAGTAAGGTGGAAAGATGGATGAAGGTAGAGTGTTCCAGAGTTGACCAGTTGCGTATGAAAGACTGAGAGTACTGGTTACCTCTTGCATTAGGGAGTTGGACAGAAAAGAGGTGAGAACGGGAGGCTTGGTGAGTGTTGCATGCTCTCCTGAGGGGAGGAGGCATACATTGAGAGAGTTCAGAAGAGCAATGTCCAGTGTAATAGCGATAGAAGAGAAAAAGTTATGAAACAAGCTAAGAGAGAGAGGTTGTAGTGAATCAGTAAGAGGAGGAGAGTTGATGAGACGAAAGGCCTTTAATTTCACCTTGTCCAGGAGTGTTGTGAAGGTTGAGCCACCCCACACATGAGAGCCGTACTCCATACAGGGGTGGATGAGACCCCTGTACAGAGACACCAACTGTGTGAGGGTGAAGTATTCAAGGAATCTGCTCAGCACACCCAACTTCTTTGAGGCAGTTTCAGCTAGAGAGGTGATATGATCTCTCCAAGAGAGATTGTGAGAGAAAGAGACTCCAAAAATATTACGGGAGGGAGAAAGATCAAGTTGTATGTCGATGAAGGAGAGAGGATAGTCATCTGGAAGATTAGTACGAGTTGAAAGATGAAGGAACTGTGTCTTAGAGGCATTAATAACCACAAGTTTCTCTGCCCCAGTTGGAAATGAGGGGAAGCTCAGAAGTCAGGTGTGCTACTGCATCATCACGTGATGTGGAGAGGAGCTGCTGGGATGGGCGGTTATCAAACTGAGTGGAGTAGTGTAGGGTGGAATCATCGGCATAGGAGTGGTTAGGGGAAGAGGTACAGGTAAGAAGGTCATTAATGTAAAGGAGAAAGAGGGTGGGTGATAAGACAGAATCCTGAGGAACACCACTATTGATAGACTTGGAAGAAGAACAGTGACCGTCTACAACAGCAGCTATAGAACGGCCAGAAAGGAAATCAGAGATAAAGGTGCAGAGAGAGGGATAGAAACCGAATGAGGGCAGTTTGGAGATTAGAGCTTTGTGCCAGACTCTATCAAAAGCTTTGGATATGTCGAGGGCAACAGTAAATGTTTCACCAAAGTTCCGAATAGAGGATGACCATGAATCAGAAAGGAGGAATAGAAGATTGCCAGTAGAGCGCCCCTGACGAAAACAATACTGACGATCTGAAAGAAGATTATGGCGAGTAAGGTGCTTCTGAATTTTGGAGTTAAGAATGGATTCGAAGACTTTAGACAGACATGAGGTCAAAGCAATGGGGTGATAGTTGGAGGGTTGGGAGCGGGTCACCTTTCTTCGGAACAGGTTGGATCAGAGCATACTTTCAGCTGGAAGGAAAAGTGTTATATGATAGACATAGACGGAACAGTTTGCCAAGGCAGGGTGTCAGCACGGAAGCACAGTTCTTGAGAACAACAGGAGAAATCCAATTAGGCAAGTACACCTTCCAAGTGTCAAGGCCAGAGTGTGCAGAAAATACTTCCTTTGAAGATATTCTGATGACAGACATAAGTAAGTCAGAGGGAGGCGGAGTTGGAGGAACAGAGCCGGAATCGTCCAGAGTGGAGTTAGAGGCAAAGGTTTGAGAGAAGAGTGGAGCTTTATCAGGTGAAGAGATGGCAACATTTCCATCAGGAAGGATGAGAGGAGGGAAAGAGGAAAAAGTAAAGTTACTGGAGAGATTTTTGGCTAGATACCAGAAAGAATGAGAGGAAGAAGAGTTGGACAGGTCGTTGCACTTGGCACGGATGAAGGATTTTTTTGCTAGTCGGAGAACAGATTTGGCACGATTCCGAGCAGAAATATACAGAGCACGAGATTCATCAGTTTGAAGGCGTCGATATCGTCTGAAAGCTTCCTCCTTGTTGTGGACAGCAGAAGAACAAGCGTGATTAATCCAAGGGTTTCGTGAATTGGTAAGAGGGAAAGAATATGGAATGTATGCCTCCATGCCTGAGAGGATCACCTCCGAGATGCGTGCAGCACATCTGATGGACTCCAGCCACGAAAGCAAAATTCATTCCTTGGGAAATTTTGAAGTACTGCCTCAGATAATCCCAGTTGGCAGTGCTGTATACTGCCACACCGCCACTTCCTGGGAGGGTCCAAAGGTCTTACTGGAGCGATAGGACAGGATAATGAAATAAGATTGTGATCGGAGGAGCCAAATGGAGAGAAATTTCAACAGTATAAGAATTATGAGAGGTTAGGAATAAGTCAAGGATATTGGGCTGATCTCCAAGGCGGTCTGGAATACGGGTAGGGTACTGAATTAACTGTTCGAGGCCGTTGAGATTAGAAAAGAGGAAGGTTTGTTCACCAGGTGGATCAGTGAAGGGAGATGAAAGCCAAAGGCGGTGGTGAACGTTGAAATCTCCTAAAATGGAGAATTCTGAGAAAGGAGAATGGGATAGAATGTGTTCCACTTTTGAGTTAAGATAGTAAAAAAAAACTTGGATAGTCAGTAGAGTTAGGAGAGAGATATAGAGCACAGATGTATTTAGTTTGAGAGTAACATGTGAGCCGAAGCCAGAGGGTTAAGAATTCAGAAGAGTCAAGTTTCGGGAACACGAGAACAAGTGAGGTCGTTGCGTATGTATACGCAACAGCCGCCTTTGGCACGAAACTGAGAATAGAGAAAGTAAGAGGTGACAGAGAAGGGGTTGCTGTCAGTTGATAACCGAGATGATGGGTTTCGGTGAGGAAGAGAAGATGAGGTTTAGCAGAGAAGAGGTGGTATTCAACAGATGAGAAGTTGGGGTTAAGGCCACGAATGTTGCAAAATTTGATGAAGAGTGAGTGAGGCAAAGGTCCAGGGCATCTCGGGGGGTTGACAACAAAGGGTCCAGGCCGAGGGGAGTTTTCTGGCCCTTCCCCAGGGACCTCCGAGGCGTGACTGTAAATTTTACTCATAATTTTAAATATAATTTAAATTTGGGGGGATATGAATTTGGACAAAGGGTGTGGTGTGTAGTGTGTTTGTTTATATTGTGAAAATAGGAAGAGAGTGATGTCTTTGGGAGTATGCTGGACTACTCTCAGTGTATGTGACACACGAAAAAAATCAGCAATGGTGGACAGACAAATGAAACGGGAGTTCCAACTCTCCCTATCACCAGTCCATTTCCACCCCTAGGAGTACTGCCCTGTTCGGCTGGTGTCGGCTGGTGGTATGTTCCCAATTGGAGACGAACAGAGACGAATGATCTTGGATAGTCGAGGACAGGACTATAACACGACTGGGACAAGACCTCGCATGGACGTGAGTAGTCTGGGGTAATGTGCCGATACCTCAAGTAGGACGAGGTGATGTGATGAGGTGGGTGTAACCCTTGTCATTTGACAGCTGACTCAGCCCTACTGCTGGAGCAACATCGTCCCTAAGAACCTCTGCTCAACTTGGAATTGTTTGGTCTCAACCCTTGTGACTTGCTTTTGTATGTGCTGGCGACAGGAGTAGGGTATAAAATGGAAGCCACCTCTGCACCGTCATTGTCTAACGTCATTATCCAACGTCTTTGCAGTGGCAGACATCCTTGAAGGGCGTGAAGGCGACATTGAAGGAATGGGGTGTTGTACAGCCGAGGCATGGTAGGAGAATGAGAGAGTAAATAAGAAGATTTTGGGCTTTATGCCTATCGACTCAATTTTTATTATGTAAATCATTAAAGTCATTCTTATTACATCAACATATCTTCCCCCAGCTTACAAGGTTGCAATCCTTTCTCTTACCTCTAGGTCAGTGGTTCTTAACCAGGGGTGCTCGCACTCCTAGGTGATGCGAGGCCGGTTCCTAGGGGGTGCGAGGATAGGCATAATTAAAGCAAATTATATTTTTATATACGCATGTTATTTTTTTCTGCAAAAAAAATAATCTTTTTGCTACAGCAGTGTTTTGAGCTAGAGAAAAACCTACACCTAATTTCCTAATGAAGTGCCAACGTTGCAACAGACTCGAGTACAGGATACACGTATGTGATTCGGAGGGACGAGGGAGGGAGGACACGTATAGGTGACACAGAGGGAGGGAGGTTATCGTCACCACCCTCCCGCACCATTAACACACAGTCATCTGCTTGAGTAATTTATGGTTTCCCTGTTTTAATAACTTTTTCTTATTGATACATATACAGTAGGGTGGAGGATTGGTTGTGAATCATTTCTGATTTTGCTTTCTTCACATGTATTTAAATGGTCAGTTTATATAACATAAATCATTACTGTAGCGGTGTAGCCATTACAATACTTTCATGGAATGTATTGTGTTGGCTACAAATGTACTTATTAAAACCACGTATTTCAGTTTTAGCATTTTTTTTTTTTTTTTTTTCAGCAATAGAGGGGTGCGAGAACTGACTGCTGATTTGAAAGGGGTGCATATATTGAAAAAGGTTAAGAACCACTGCTCTACGTGAACAGGGACATAGAGGGTTGGGAAAATTGTCCAACAATTCCACCAACATGAGAGAGTGATACGCGGTCGAGTTTCATACCCGGGGACGCATCGCCGACATCACATGACGCCCTGTTGCCACGTCGGAGACAACTCCCAGTGTTATATTTTTCGAAATTTGGTCGCCGTACTGTCCCCGTTTATGGAAAACTAGACACGTCCTGCCAGGGGGAAGTCCCCTACCGCCCCCCGACCAAAAATATGGCCGAGGCCCCTCGGGGAAGAGGGAACCGACCAAAGCCGACGTTTGACAACCCTGCCGACCATCTCGTCCAATTTTGAACACGTTCAAAAATTTCACCTGCCTAGCCGACCCCGGGCGACTATAGGCGTCCTGACGGGAGAACACGGGTCTTGTCCCCGAACATGGTGAAGATTAGAGCCGACCACTGCTTTTTTTAATGGTCGTAAGACATCGGGAGGGAAGGTCGGCTCGGTGAGAACCCGGCTTTAACACTCCATCCATAATGAAGGCTATCCAAAGCAGACCTCGATTCACATAATGGCTCGTAACTGTACATATTGATAAGGTGTGAGTGTGTCGGCAAACACTTCATTCAACACACTCGGTCAAACAAACATATCAATCACTGCTGATGCTCTCTTGTTGTAATATTGGCAAACTGGAATCAGGTATTAGTCACGTGTTGAATGAAAAAAATTGATTTTATGTATAATTATATATATCATTCTTTTCCCAATCCTGTACACACACCACATAAACACGCCAAGTCGACATCAACATTACATTATACTTCACCGTGGCTAACGTTACCTGGCTGATTAGTATAGAAAATATAAATAATACACATAAATTCTGAACCTAATGCATTGATGAATAGAGGTTGTGTACTTGTATAGAGTTAATTATGCTTACATAGTATAAGAGGGTGAATTAATGGCATTCTATATTGTCTTAGTTTTGGTGCATTAGAGTGCCTCAATTCCTCCAAAATGTGCCAGGAAGAACACACACACACACACACACACACACACACACACATGAAAGAAATGGTGGAGGCGGAGCTAGCAACACACACACACACATGCACACACACTGCTCCCTTACTCACTCCTGCTGGAGACATACAACGCAACACACACACACACACTCTTTCACTGGTGACGTCCGTAAAGGTAGGTACTGTATAGAGACAAGGCCGATATGTCAGCCTGGTACACTGATGCCAGAACAGATATCACACGTATCACACGAAAATTATAATGTGTATTGCTTGGGGGGAGGAGGTCTTTACTTTAATTTGTGACTGTACATACCAACACTAGCTGTATACTAACTATCCCATTTATATAATTAAGATATGGTGACCACTACTACACCGTCTACCGGGGAAGGAGCGGGAGGAAGAAGGAGAGGACTAAGAAGAGAAAAAACTGCAGTAAAATGGTGCCTCTTCCTGGTGGCAACTCTGGCAGGGGTGGTGGGTGGACAAGACGCCCCAGGGAGCAGCACTACTACAGGAGGAGGAGGAGGAGGAGGCGCCCGAGGAATGATGGATAACCCTTCTGATCTTACTACTCCAGGGGTGTTGTTGGGTCCTGGGTATTCCCGTCTCTGTAAAACCACTCTGTCGCCTCCCATCCAAAACACTCCAGGTCTTCGCACAACTACAACAGGTAAACATGCTCTCTCTCTCTCTCTCTCTCTCTCTCTCTCTCTCTCTCTCTCTCTCTCTCTCTCTCTCTCTCTCTCTCTCTCTCTCTCTCTCTCTCTCTCTCTCTCTCTCTCTCTCTCTCTCTCTCTCTCTCTCTCTCTCTCTCTCTCTCTCTCTCTCTCTCTCTCATGTATCGTGTGTTTAGCTGTACACATACCCAGCTGCCGTGTATTTAGCTGTACCCATACCCAGCTGTCGTTAATTTAGCTGTACACAATAAATCTCTGCTTTTTCTACAGGTGAGGGATTTTCTAGTGTTGATGACAGTGAAGCCAAGTCAACGAATGGTAATATCGGTCGACACAATATCAACAAACAGCCTGGAGGTTCAAGCAGCTCCCCACCGTCCCCCTCCTTCACCGTCTGCGCCTTCATCAGGATTCACAAGCTTCCCTCCAACTCCATCCCTCTCTTCTCCTACACCGGTCTCACTTGGAGGGTCAGCGTGGGTGAGTTGACTGTAATTATAACTTGTGATGACTGACTGAAGAAGTAAGGGGCCATACATACAAGAACATAAAGAGAGATGGTGAAGGTGTTGACGATAGCCAGGTAATTGTACTGTGCACGATGACTCCCTAGATACATTACAGAGCCATCTTACCAGTACTGACGTGGTACATACCAGTAGACGATGGTTCTATAGTGTGTCTAGAGAGTCATCGTACAGTTACCATGCCTTCATCAACACCATCAATTGTCAGAGGAAATATAACTGGGGATTGAAATATATGTATAAGTATTCATCTTTTTACTAATATTTTATTAGAGGCGAGTCGTCTGGGGATTGAGATGTATGTATAATTATTAATCTCTTTCATAATGTTGTTTTATCAGAGATGAGTCGTCTGGGTATTGAGATGTATGTATAATTATTAATCTCTTTCATGTTGTTGTTTTATCAGAGGTGAGTCGTCTGGGTGTTGGTGTACAGGTGGTGGATGTCGGGGAGGAACCTCAACAATATTTCTTCGAGGCTCGTCTCCCCCTGGAGTCATGGCGCCACCTCTGTCTCTCCTACCACCACACACACAGACAGGTAAACAGACATAACACCTCTGTCTCTCCTACCATCACACACACACAGACAGGTAAACAGACATAACACCTCTGTCTCTCCTACCACCACACACACAGACAGGTAAATAGACATAACACCTCTGTCTCTCCTACCATCACACACAGACAGGTAAGCAGACATAACACCTCTGTCTCTCCTACCATCACACACAGACAGGTAAACAGACATGACACTTCTGCCTCTCCTATATACCATCACACACACAGACAGGTAAACACACACACACACACACACACACACACATTGTGACATTACTCTGCTTTTCGTCGACCAGCAAAAAAGTAACTAGATAAACAAATAAATGATGTGGTGCTTCTGATAATCGATCGAAGAAAGCCCAACATGCCAAGAGACAAACGTTGGTTACTCCACGCAATGCCTGACAAAAACACCTCACAGACCAAATTACAGCTCTCTCCATCTCCATATTACATGAATCCCGAATAACTGGCAGGTGTCATTGCTACTGTATGATATTCACGAATAGGTCCACATTGATTCCACTTCGCTGCATGTGCAAGGTGACGACAGCAATTGAACACACACACACACACACACAAAACAATCATCATCATCATCATCATCACCACCTCATTTCCCAATTTTCAATAACACATTATATTGCTCTCTTCAAAACTTCTTCTTGTTGCCACTGAGGTGTTATTATATTACGAGAATTAGGTGGTGGGGATGTATAGTACAATACCGAGTGATATATACATCTATTACACCACAACACAGTACTTTAATACCGATTCATAACTGGTGTTTTGTGATGGAAAACGTCATATTATAGAGTGAAATATAGCTACGGTGTTTAGGCTACGCTTGTCAAGGCGAGGCAGACTAAGAAACACGTTCAAGATAAAATTAGAGACCATCTGCTATCAACAATTAGAAAAGTACATATTCTAGGTGACAGCAGTAACCTGAGCACTTCCTTTTTATTAGAAGCTCCTTTTCTGTGTTTGTCTCACTTGTACCCCACGTAGTCTAGCTTAGCATCATAATTATAGTTATGCACGTCTACTTCTTTTTCGTAATTATAATATCTTTCGTGAGTTTCTTGTTAATTTTGATGTCTTATTATGCAGATGAGTTGTTATGTTGACGGTACCCCTGAGGCTCTCTCCTCCCGCGTCCTCTCCGGCTTGACGGAGGAGGAGGAGGAGGAGGAAAAGGAAACCGGAGAAGCTTCGGGAGGAAACACTGACATATCTGCGCCTTGGCGCTCCCTGAACAGCGACAGGACTGAGAGGACATGTGTGGGAGGAAGTACTGGTGGAAAGATCAACCTGGCAAGACTGATGTTGTGGAGAGGTAATGTGAACACCAAGATGCTGATACACGGGTCGGGGTGTGAAGGTCGAGGTGATAGGGTTACTCCTTCTCCTTTGTTGGTTTTAGATGACCAGTGGGAGAGCGAAGGAGAGACGGCAATGCTGGATTTTAGCACCAGAGAGCTTTGTGGTGGTGATGATGTGTGGATGGTGGTGACGCCGGCGGGGATCTATACACAACATAGGACCGTGTGTCAGGTGTTAGGTGGGGACCTCCTCCCATCGGGGGTTCAAGCATCACCAGACCTGCTGAGGGTGGCGCGGGGTGACAGTGACTCTTGTGTGGGGCTGGGGGGACTGATGACTTGGATGAGCGGCGGCAGGACAGGAACAGAAAGAGTCAAAGTCACCGCTGAGGATGAGTGTCCAGTTCTGGGTACAGGAGGCTTAATGAACGCTGCCTGTGTCCGTCAGCTGCAGTGTTCCATGTGTGTGGTCAACAACGGAACAGCCTTTCTCCTCTATGGTCATGATGGTCGATTGTTTGACCACACCTACTACCTGAACGTAGACGAGGCAGGTATTGCCACCTTTGAAGGCATGGGAGGTTCAAATATCATGCGAAAGGATAGTGGCTGGGTGCTGTTATCACGACTACACCAGCAACAATGGGTGTTGGTAGAGGCAGCCCTGCCTATTGGACGTCAAAAGTGGATGACTGACAATAGTGAACTGAACGAAAAAAAGTTGAAGAAGCCTGTGGAGGGAGTGAGTGTGGATGGGAAATTTCTAACTCTGACTGCCTGCCGCACCACAGAGTTTGCCTGTGACAATGGCCAGTGTGTTCCACACACGGCCCGCTGTGATGAGATCACTCACTGTAACGATCGCTCCGACGAGGCTGACTGTCAGGTGGTGCAGCGTGTGGGCGGTTATGACCCTTACTATCCCCCACCCCCTCGTCCTAATGAAGTGGTACCCATGGATCTGACGTACCGAGTGGATGTATACAGTATGGATGACGTGACCACTGAGGGGGGTCAAGCTACCATGAACGTGGGTATGACTCTCACCTGGTATGACCCAAGGATTACATTCATCGACCTCAAACCAAAAGTAAAAAACTATTTCTCCTGTGACCTGATTTGGACGCCAAGTGTTCGTGCTGTGTCTGGTCATGGTGAAGGCACTGTTTTGGAGACCACTGATTACGACAAGTTCTGTTTTGCCTTTGCTAATGACCACACGGCAAGACGACCTCTATCTGACCCCTTTATGGGTAAGTAAGCTAATTATTATTATTATTTAACAAACAGTAAGCTCATCTTAGCATTACAATAATCCCTCGTTTTCCAGTTGTTATGGATGTGTATTATTCGTTCTCTGTGAATTCGTGTACCGTAAACTTTCATTATCCATTGGGTTTATGGGTGTGTAATGTACAAAGAGGGTTTACTGTACACATATTCATTAAAAACAGTGTAATAGACACCAATAACAAATAGAAAACGAGGTATTACTGTAAGAACCTCTCGCATAACACATACCCTCGATAAATATTAATGGGGTATAACTGTTATCAACTATAATCATCATCATTATTATTAATCTATCTATCTCATTCATTAGCGAGTGGGTTTCCTTCAGAGCCATATATATTGTCTTTGCACATATTCCTAAGGAGAACAAACAGCTCCTTCATCCCTACATTCCCCGAGATCACTCACTCTCACTCCTCTGAACTAACCTGCACCGTGTGAATGGATGGATGGACTGTTTCCTATCTTTCTCTGTTCCCATGCAGGTCACCAGGCCAAAGGCAAGTCACACTCTATTGAGAACTATGTGGGTGTGTTTGCGTCTGTCCCTTGCCACTTCCAGCTCCAGATGTATCCCTTCGACTTCCAGCTCTGCAACATTTCGTTTATGATCATGAACGCCCCCTGGACCCGTGTCTTCAGGAGGGACCAGAAGGGCAGTACAGTTCCTTACCTCAACTCGGTATGTATGTATGGTACTGTATGTAGCAGGATGAATGGAATCTTTGTGATCTCGTTCGTGCAATACAGGTGTAGCATAACAGATGTTCGTATGTATTCGTTGAGAGAGAGAGAGAGAATGGCGATGTTTTGTAGTAAGAGAAATATTGTGAAAAGGCAGTAAATTAATTAGTGATGGCGTCCTACTAAGGTAACATTTGCATGTTAGAGGAACTCTTGAGAATATAATATAGTAACATTACATTTACATGGTGTTGATGGTGCCTGTAGAGACGAGTGTTACTGGAGTACGTGCTGGAGGACGTGACTACAGAGGTTGGTAGTTTCCTTCAAGGTACTGACAACAACACTTACTTCGCCCTCACCTTCCACCTTCGGCGTCTATATGGTTATCACGTCACCAACAGTTTCTTCCCCAGTCTTCTAATGTTCCTAATCTCCTTTGCTACATTCTACTTCCAGGCAAGTTGGCTCCATTATTTTTAGAGCAAGTTATACAATACACTCTCATATTGTTTGTAACGTCAGGAGGTCGTTAGTACCCAAGGGTGTATAGTAGACTACCAATACTAGGCACGATTTTATTCAGCGAGTGTAACACAAGTGAAAGTGGACCCAAGTACGTAGTAAGGTGACTACCGCTGCGTTGCCTGCCTTGGATGCCCGTGGGTTGCCTGCCGTGTTGCTTGAGGGTCGGTCGCGTATCTTGAGAGTCAGGAACGTAGCTTGGAAGTCAGGAGCGTAGCTTGAGAGTCAGTAGCGTGTCTTGAAAGCTGCTGGGCGAGAGCGGTGATGGCGTCGGGGCAAGGCGGCTAGCAGGGCATAGCGGGAGAGGAGTGTGTGTTCTCAGTGGAGGTTGCCTGCTAAGTGGGCCACTGGAGCGGCGTCGTGGTGGGGAAAGATGCGAGGCTATGTTGCAAGCCAGCAGCAGCAGCAGCAGCAGCAGCAGATAGACGCATGGTATTTCATGGAGGATGTAGGGCACAAGGAATATGGATACATGGTACTTGGGTCACTACATGTTCACCACCTTCTTCTAGGACGAAGGTGATTATATTATTTACACTTGACTCCTAATCACAACACTTCAGAAGCAGAGCCAAACCAATGCTTAACATATACTAAACACTTAACCACCACTTTATGGTCAAACTGCCAATCCAATGAAAGGAATCAAAACACTAAATTGTGACGTCATTCCACCCGCCTACAGCTTGACGACTTCACCAACCGCATTATGATCGCCTTGACGGCCCAGTTGGTTTTGGCAGCTCTGTTCACCTCCACCACTCAGTCCTCAGTGAAAACACCTTACCTCAAGTTGATAGATGTGTGGTATGCCGCTGTCATCACCTTCTGCTTCATCATCATCATCAGCCAGACCCTCATCAATGTTCTCCTTCACTCTATGTCCCTGCCATCAGTCCTGCTGAGGGTGGTGAGGATGAGACCACCTTACTTGCAGTCAGACAAACAGGTGAGATCAACATGACACGAGAGGCACACACACACTTGCTGCAGCCTCCACAAACCCACACCACCCACTACACTACATGCCAAGGAACATCAAAACAACACCCAGTACACGATACCATACACAAATCCTATCATCTCTTACACCCTGCCCACCCCAAACCATTCTTCAGAAACATATCCATACTCAAATCACTCACCAATCCATCCAAACACTCAAGAACAACACTCAGCTGCATGCACAACCTCCTGACATCGACCCATCTAAATCCTCACTTCCCCGTGAGGACTGAGTCCACCTGGCGAGGCTGCGATGTGGCCACCACCCGGCCCTTCTGTCATATCAGAAGCTGGATGGAGCCATTATAGATGCCTGTCCGGGATGCAACAAAGCACCCCATTTTATTAAACACATTATGGAAGACTGCAATGTACACCAACTACACTCACCAACAAGACAACATACACTCTCTGAGGGCACTATGGGAAAGCCTGGCACAGGCCTTCCTCAGTAGCTAGGGGCTGTTCGGCCAGACAGCTTGAGGAACTTCTTCAACAACAACAACAACAACAACAACAACAACAACAAGTAGAATGATTATGATAAAAGAAAAGGTTTCTAAACAATTACGTGTTCCAAGTTAGAATTTAGTTTGTTGAAAATATCTTGTCCGAACCCTGTGATACCCCGGACGAGAGCAATACCATATTTAGAGAGCAGAGTAATTAGTGTATTTGTATTTTGTACTTGACAGCAACCGTTCCGGCCTGCAGTTGTTGAGTCAGAGAGTAAGGCGTTCCCTGGAGAAGCCTCTGTGATCAATTACCAGGTGGCTCAGCGTTACAACTCACTCTTCAGGATTGTCATCTTTACTGTAGCTGCTGTATTCGTGTTCTTCTACATCATGATGGCTATGGGTGTGATCTGAGGCTTTCTGTAATGGTATATAATAATAATAATAATAATAGTACAGTAGTGATAAATAAAAAAATTAAAGTGCAAATTTTCTGACGACTGCAAAATTTGTAATGGAAAATAATAATAATCATAGCAATAACTTGGAAGAATTATTTTGCAATTTTTTCTGCTAACTATAAGTTGATGTAGATTGAGTTTGACAATAGTTAATCTATCTCAAGGAGTTTTTAACAGGAGGTCCAGGCCTTGAGGAGTTTATGGATACATCCCCAAGGGTCTCTGAAGCAGGTGATGTGCTAGTCATCATGACTTGGATACTGAAGATTTTTTGGGTGATATGCAAGAACACTGATGGTGTTGACGATGGCGTGGCACTGGTATGACGGCTCCCTAGATGCAATATAGAGTCATCGTACCAATACCACACCATCTTCAACACCATGGATATTGTTTCACATGGCCCTCTAAATGACCAGAAAGCAAAAGACGAGAACACACGAGTAATTAAATTTCAACAGTGGAACTAAACCTGATGGCAACAGGCATCCAAGCCAGAGATAAACTATGATTATGATACTAAAGGAAGTGTATTACCGTATCCAATGCAGTATACAAGTTCTCCACAGCCAGGAATTTCTAACCCATAAAGGTTGTAAAAGCATCATGGGAGAGGGTATGATGGGTGAACTTACCTTAAATTTTAATTAAGATACACTGTTATGTGTTAGTTGAGGCAGTTACATGGGCTAGTCTACCTGAGAGGAGGTTGGACAGCTAGGCTATTTACTACTACTGTTAACTCTATCAATGAAACTTTGGAGGTTATGCTATTGTCCCTTTATCTGTGAATCTGTCTGTCAACAAGATACAATATTTTGAACAGAAAGAGGGCATCAGTTATATGCAGGTAGAAGTACCACAGTAAATATCCCTATACTGTACAGTATATGTTAAGAAAGAGGGTTGAATGTGATTGGTTATGTCTGTAGACTTTCAAGAGTTCTAGTAAGCAGGGACTATTTCAGGAGGGGATGATCGTCTGTGGTAAAAACCGCAGTCTCTGACTGTCCCTCTAGTTATACTTAATTTTCACTTAAGAGTATAGCATTGCATGAAGAGTGAAACACAAATATTACAGCTATTAAAAATAACTTTTGTCATCACAAGTTCACAACCCACTACAGTACCGTATTTCAAAGAAATGTACATCCAAATGTAACTAATTGCGGCATCACCAATCGATGGAAAACTTTATCTTCATCAGATTGTTTAATTTTCAACATTACAGATGGTCCTAACTCTCAAGTTAGTGACACCGGCAATTATGACAGGTTCTCTTATAATTACTTGAGGCACTAGGGATATACAGTATGAAGAAAAATGGAGGCTTCTGAATCCTCCAAACCATCACAAATTAGAATTTTTCAGAGAGAGAAAATGTCAGGGTAAAGTTTGGAGAAAACAGTGGTATCCAGTTTCTCAATAACATCACAGGTCTCTTGAAACAATCTGATCACAGTACAGTACAAAGTAATTCTTAACCTTGACATTCTAAAACTATGAATAGTGCTTGGCTTAAATTGGCATACATAAACAGAGATAGTAAACTTAAAATACATGATACTGTAATTATAAAACACAAGTACAGTATAGTTAGGAGTGGCATGCTTTGTAAAATGGGGCAGCAACATAAAAACAGATCTTTGGTGATGCTTATAATAGTGACAAAAACATCATACTCAGAATAATACTTGATATGAAATGGTTATGAACTAAAGTGTTGGTATAGTGGCAGTCTGTAACATCTAGCCTACTTGGCCAAGACTGACGAAGTGGGACTACCATATGCAATCCAATTACTTGCTATTTTGCCTAACATATGCAATCCAATTCATATGATACTTGCTATTTTGCCTGCATGCTAACTAGTTAAATATCATGACTATTTGTGTAACAACAACACAGTAGCACACTATACAAAAGGAAATCTGAAGTTGAATCACCAACATCTGTATAGATTGGCCTATAAATTACAATGAATCTGGATGGCAACTCTATGAAAACTATACAGTACTCTCTTACTGTCTATAAAAATATATATATATATACTGTAGTTGTTATGTTTGTTCATGGACTGTACAGTATTTATGCCTCAATCCAACAGTCAGATTACCCTTACCTGATTTTTTAGTACAACTTTATCCATTTTCTTGCCTTGGATAATTTTTTTTTATGCATATACAGTTGAGAAAGTAGAAAGCGCAAGGAAAATATGGCTGTATATGGCAATATCTAGCAGTTCTTTGTAGTAAGCGCTCGTATCCGTATGAATGAATCACTAGGAACCCAGAGGCAATGTATGGTGGAACATGATTGGCTGAACTTTGAGTAGTTGTGAAGATGTTGCCAAATACAGCCATATTTTTTCTTTCACTTTCTACTTGCTCAATTGTACACTATGTAACTGCTACAAGCTGCACTTGTGACTTAAATTGTCTCTAGGCACAACTTTAATAATGATACATTTTTCATTTATCCATACTTAATCATAACTCAAGTAATTTCCGAAAATCATGGAGGAAAAAACTGATCATCTTTATTGCTATATTTTCCTTTTCTTCCTTCTATTATGTACATTCTCAACACTGATGGGAAACTTTAACCTCTTTTTATTCCTCTTGACTTCCGGATACACACACTCAACCTCGTGATCATGTACTTCACTTTGAGGATTGAACTGCCTATCAACATCACCTTTTTCCACATTCTTCTTCTTCACTTTCCTAACACTACACACTGCACTGCATGAGATGACTTCCAGCTCTGACATACTGGAGATGGACGGGGAAGGCACGGCAGGAGTACCTTTCCTTTTACCGCTGCCCGACATTTTCTGGTCCATCTCCAAACTGTTATTACTTCTTTCAGTGTAAACAGGAACATCATCACCACCATACTCTAATGCTTTCTTCAATTTCTTGTTTGTAGAACTACTCGTCTCTAGGTGACTTTCATTATGCCTTGACTTTTTTGTCCTCTCGTCGTCCTGATAAACACACTCAACTTCGCCATCACACACCTTCTTCCTCCTTTGTATTTGACTATCACTACTATTATCATCACAAGATTTCCTGCATTTTTTTTTTTTCTTCTTCTTCTTACAGACTTTAACTCGTATATTACAGTGCAACTGTGATCCACGGATGTCAGAAAAGGATGAAAAATTAGCAATAGCACTGCTTTTCTTGCATTTTTTCCCTGGTTCCCTCTCTAAGCTTTTCTTTCTCTTTGAATCAACACACTCTCTCTCCTTGTGCAAATCTTCAATTTCATTTTCTATTCTCAACACCACTGATTCTTCATCTCCTGTTACAAACATATGGGTAGGTGGTTTATGTAATAACTTTTTCCTTTTGTATTGGGGAGGGCAAGTAGTGATGTCCTCTATGGATGGCTGGGTTTGGTTGTTGTCAGTGACAGAACAAAGACTGCTTTTCTCACTACAAACACCAGGCAAAGCTGCACCACCATACTCTACTGCTCTCCTTAATTTTTTCCCTGAAGGAGTACCAGGGGACTTAATTTTATCTCTGTGATTAGACTCTGATTTCTGTATTTCCACGGGAAATTCTTGGAAAATGCGTCCATTTTTGTGACTATGTAATTTTACCTTGTTTTTGCTCAGACTAACGTTGCTAGATGCACCTAGATTGTCTTTCTGTTTCTTCTTCTTTCTTGGTCTACTTAAAAGTACAACATTATGTGCCATCGCTTGTGGTTCTGATAAACTGGAATGTGAAAGTACAAAACTATTACAGGGCTTTTTCCTAACAGTACTCTTGTGTTTTTCACCCTTTTTCCTTTTTTGGAGCAAATTGTAACTTTCAGGTAAGTTATCAATTCTCTCTACATCATTTTGAATGGGGGAGAGAAGACTGCTACCATTTTCTGTCCGAGATGGGGAGACTCTGTTACATTCCTTCCCAGATTTACTGAGAGCACACTCTTCCTCCTCTTCTAACCTATGCATTTCTTCAACATTTTCCCTATTGCGCAGTGGAAGGTTAGTGGTTTTAGGGTGTAAGAGTGGCTGTGGTGTTTTTCTGTTTGTGACTGACTTATTGTCCTCGGTGCCATTACCACAAGAGGCTTCATCATCATTATCACACCTTAATATGCTCTTGGACACTCTTCTGAAGCTTAATTCAGATTCTTTTCCCTCAGTACCAATACCACAAGAGGCTTCATCACCAAACCCATTTACTGTTCTCTTGGACAGTTTTTTCAATTTCAATTCTGATTTATCCCTCTTTTTATGTTTTGACTTTGTTTTTTTCCTCACCTCCTGATACACACACTCAAGCTCACTATCATGTGTTTCCTTCCTGGTGGTTTTCACTTGACTGACACTATCACAAACACCATCATCAAGCTCCTTCTGCTTTTTCTTCTCTTTTTTCTTTTTACTCACCTTGCATACTGAGTTATCTGCTATTACCTGTACCTCAGACTCTCTGGAGTTTATATGGGTTAACATTTTCTTTTTCTTTTTCTTTTTTTTATTCACCTTGCATACTGAGTTACTTGCTATCACCTGTACCTCAGATTCACTGGAGTTTGTATGGGATAACGTTTTCTTTTTCTTTTTATTCTTCTTTTTCAACATACGTCCTACGTTACTTGCTATCACTTGCACCTCTGATTCACTGGAGTTTGTACAGGAAAGCGTTTTGGTGGATTTCTTCCCTTTACTGTGATTTTCTCCTTCATCCCTCATCTCTAAAACAGTTTCCCTTGGCCCATCGACAAACTGATCATTCCCTAGAGAATTATGCTTTTCGATCGCATTATCCGTAATTTTTTTATTTTTCCTAATACTCATCACTGCATTTTCTCTTTGGCTATCAACAGACACTTCATTCCTGAGATTATCATTACTTTCATTTGAATTTTCAACACCCTCTACATTCCCTGACAACGGAGAAGTTGGGGTCTTCTTTCTTTGTTGACCAGACAAGCCACTGCTACACGTCAAAGATTTTTTCTGCCCAACTTCCTCCTCTTGTTCATCATTCTTTGATAATTCAAGCATTTTTTCTGTCAATTTCTTGATGTTCGAATGAGGAAGGTGAGTGTTGACAGGTTGTGGTGATGACTGGGTAGTGTTGACAGGTTGTGATGACTGGGTAGTGTTGACAGGTTGTGGTGATGACTGGGTAGTGTTGACAGGTTGTGATGACTGGGTAGTGTTGACAGGTCGTAGTGATGACTGGGTAGTGTTGAAAGGTCGTGGTGAAGACTGGGTAGTGTTGACAGGTTGTGGTGATGACTGGGTAGTATTGACAGGTTGTGGTGATGAATGGGTAGTGTTGACAGGTTGTGGTGAAGACTGGGTAGTGTTGACAGGTTGTGGTGATGAATGGGTAGTGTTGACAGGTTGTGGTGATGAATGGGTAGTGTTGACAGGTTGTGGTGATGAATGGGTAGTGTTGACAGGTTGTGGTGATGACTGGGGAATGTTGACAGTTTGTGGTGATGACAGGGGAGTGCTGGCAGGTTGTGGTGAAGACTGGGTTGTGTTGACAGGTTGTGGTGAAGACTGGGTTGTTTTGACAGGTTGTTGGTACTGAGGTGCATTGATGTATGAGACTGTGTATGTTTCCCCAGTACATGTACCAACATCACCACCACACCCTAAGGAGATTAATCCAGGCTCTTTGCTTGCAACACTACTTCTACCTGTTTCACTGTAACTAAATAATGCTACTGAACATGACTGAGGGCTTTCCTCATCACAGGAAACAATTTGTGCTCTTTTTGTGTTCAGTGAAATTGTTGGTTGGGTAGCATATGTGCCTGTGTACTCACTGTTATCACAGTCCATCTCTATATCAGATATGTCATGATTTTTAATTTTTATCTCATCTAACACATCCATCTCATATGCAGGATCATGCTGTAATTCTTCTTTATAAACTAATTTTGAGCCCAACACAAAAGGCTCTCCTCCATCCCTCAGTCTGTAGCTCATTGTGGCATCTTTGTCAACAGCTAAGGTACCCTGAAAAGTTCCGAGAGGATCTATATCCAAGATACTGGCTGTTTGTACTTCTTGCTTAATTACCTCTCCTTGGTCACTCATGTTGACAGTATTTACATTCTCGCTGGAAAGAACTTTGCTTTGATATCTTTCCGACACAACATATTCTTTTTTTTCCCATTTTCTCCTACAGTGGTGGATTGCCTGGGACCCATTCTCCATTGTGACCCCAGTTCTTTTTTCATTACTTGGTAATATGAAACCAGTGGACTCTATTATTCTATTTAACAGACTCCTTGCAGCCTCACTCTCCATTTCACTCTCACTAAACAACTGTGTTTCTTTTGCTGTGTCAGTAGGTATGCTTGGAAAGGCAGCCCAATTTGTGTCTGTGTCAGCTTCACTATTGTTGCCATCTGTCCATCTTTGTGGTGTGTTCTCAACTGTGGGAAGTTCCTGCTCTTCAAACAAACGCTGTCCACAAGTCATTACATCATCATCACTATTTATGTTGATAGCTTCAACATCAGGATAATCACCATACTTGTTCAATGGGTTACATGCAGTTCTTAGTATGTCCTGTGACTTATAATTCTTCCCAAGATAATCTCTCTGAAGAACATTCACATCATCAGAGACTTCCTGTGTTAAATGTGTCTGGCAACTGAATAACTCATTTTCACATTGCTTTCCATAACTACATGATCTGCTATCCAGACTGGAAAATGTTTCTCTTGCAGGTTTATGTTTTAAGCTAATGTGTACAGTGTCATTCTCAGAGCTTTTGTCACTACCATTGATGTTAGAATCTAATGTTTGACCCTTTGTCTCCACTACTTTCCTTTTCTCTTTCTTGGTCTTCTTTGTCCTCCCCCTTTCTTTATTATAATCCCCATCCTGTGACTGAGAAACTGAACACCCAGCCTTTGGACCAATGCTAACATACTCTAAAAAGCTTGCATCACAATCCCTAGCCTGTCGCTTCTGCCTGACATTAATTTGTGACCGAAGTTGTGTACTTGTAAGAAAATCAGTTTCATTAAAGGTCAAATCAGCCATTCCTTCAATCTCTCTTCCAACTCCCGTTTGGTCAGTCTGTTGGCTATTAGAAATGGAAGAACAAGCACTTTTGTGCTGGTTGAAATTGGTTCTAGAAGTTTTTGGTTTCTGTGATAACAGCTCCTTGATCATTCTGCCTTTTCTTGCCTGAGGAATGGCTGGTGTTTTGGTTTCCAGTTCATCATTCTGTCCATTGTAGGAAACTCGCCTTTTTGATCTGAGGAAAAAAATAAAATAATTATCATCAATACACCAATTCCCTTTTTGTAAGGTTGCCATTTGATTTTTAAGCAATATGTGTTTTGTGTGTAATGTGTCTAAAGTTGGAAGATTGAAAACTAAGACTGCTTGGCACAGTGGCAATATCAAACCAATGAGGTTGAGGTGAATGTTGCTGCACAGTAGCTAACTGTTCAATATTGGGAAAAGTATCACCTCAATGACCTACCCCTCCTCAGGAAGGGTAAGCCTTACCCCGCCTCCACGTGGCAACCCCGGGTGACACCACCTATTTCTAGCGTATTTTTATAAAACGGGAGGTGAAGCTAAAGGGGGAGGTAGTGTGGGGGGTTAGGTTAGCTTCCCCCACAAAAAGTTTTTAAAGTTGCAAATATCCTTTTAAGATTATAATTTCTTTTAACACCATTTACTGCTTCTCGCAGTAGGCAGGGGGAAAGGTGAGTGGATGAGTGGTGAATGTGAATGGGAGGGTGGACAGGAATAAAAGACAAGAGATAGTTGAATGCTTTACGAATGGAAGAGTGGAGGTTATGGGCATGACAGACATACATACTGTATATATAGTGAAGCAACCAAATTCTTTATTTATCTATCTATAGCTCCGACGCCTCGTTCCCTCCGGGAACTCCCCCCAAGGGAGTGGCCACGGCAGAAGAGTCTCCAGTTTTCCCTGTTCCAGCACTCCCGCCTCAGTTGCTCCATCCCCCCTCCTCCCCTCGCACTTCTCTCTCTCACATACTCTTCCACTCTGTTCTGCCATCTAACCGGTGGTCTGTCTCTCACACCAGGTCCCACAACTTCACTATCATACACCTTCTTTACAAACTCCACACCTTGCATTCTCTCCACATGTCCAAACCAATTATACTATTTCTCAGTCCCTTTTTCACTTCCATACTCACACTTCTACCCTTCATTATCCTCCCCAGTGATCCAATGACGCTGCCTACCCCTAACTGCTCTCTTCCTGATTTCTCCTTCCATGCTTCCCTGTTTACACAAAACTGTTCCCAGATACTTGAATTCCCTTACCTCCTCCATCCTCTCACCTCATAAAATTATCTCACATTCCATCCCAGTTGGCACAGCCACTCTATAGGGTGTAGCAAAGTCAATTACTTCTGTTTTGGCCCTCTCAAATACCATCATCTTACTCTTACCAACATTCACCTTCAGTTTTCTTTGCTTACACACAGACTGAAACTCATCCACCACCCTCTGTAACTCCCTTTCACTCTTGGCCAGCAACACAGTGTCATCTGCAAATAAGCTTGCAACTAAGGACCAATCTACTCCATTCAACCTCAGTTTCACACCCAGGCCCTCCACCTTTGCCTTCATTTCTCTCATGCAACCATCCCTAAAGATATTGAACAACCATGGTGACATGACACACCCCTGCCTCAGTCCCACACTGATATCAAATTCTTTAAATACCAAATATCAAATTTTTGGGAGTACCTCGACTTAAGCATACCTCTTTTCACATCACAACACATTTCACAATATGACACAAGGCCTCGGGGAGGTAAATACATTGACATCACTATCCAGTCTCCCTAGGTCAAGGAGGAGTGGGGAGCCATCTTTGCATTAGGGTAGCAGCTCCTGTAATAACAAAATTCTCACTCAATGTAGCAATGAATCTCAAGAATGGACAAACCTCGGAGGGAATGCAGGAGCTTGATGATGGATGAATGAATAAAATATTAGATAAACTGAACTGAATTTTTCTTACCTGGAATGCTTCTTCTGTACATAAAGAATGAATTTCTCATGGAGAAATGAGTCAGAGCGTGGGGGGAAAAGCAGATTGTCCAGAGCTTTCTCAAGACCAACACTCTTCACCACTCTACGACACAACTTCATATAACGCTCGTTGTCTGAAATATATGAGTACAATTTATTACAATGTTCTACAGCCTTCATGAAAGCCAAGTTAATTGTTTTATAATTATACTAGCCAAACTTGTACAGTAAGATCTCGCATCTAACGAATAATAGGTGCCAAAAAAGGTGCGTTAGATACGAATTCGTTAGGTGCGAATACATAAACATATGGGGGAAATTATAATCAGTACCCAAAATACAACTGAAACTCAATTGGCTTGTATTTACGGCATACAGTAATAAAAAATATACAAGAAATGTGTAAAATAATCAAGAAACGTGTAAAATAATAAAGAAATGTGGATAATTCTCCTATGAGGGATGAATTCTGTATGCGGCGGCAAGGGACACTAGTTACCACTTATCACATGCCGCTCCCTCACTGCCACCACTCCCACCACCACCATCCTCCCTCTCAATGTCTGCTGCGTCTCGTGATGATGCTCAGAGTTTTGTTATCTTTTCGTCTGCACTTTTTTCCTTCACAATAAATCCATCAAAGTCATCAGGAATGTCATTAAGAATGTTCACTATATTCTCCTCACCATCACTCACAGTCTCTTTTCCATCATTTTCATCAAGATTTTCCATAATTTCCTGAAGTTCACGGCGCTTGTTTCTCTGTTTTAGGGAATTTTGGAGTCCACACAGGGAAATAATATACAGTTCGTTCAAGAGTAAACAGGGAAATTTCTACCAGATGGAATACCAAATCGACCATCAATGTTCAGGAGTAAACAGGGAATAATTGAGGTAAAAAGGGAAATTCTGATGTTGAAGTGAGTGAAATTTCATCAAGCAGACCTGGCAACACTGAGCAGGAGGATAGGAGGCAGTTGAGAGTGGCTGTTTGTTCGGGATTTTTCGCTGTTCACTCTGGATTTTTTCGTTAGATTTGAAACTATACTCGTTAGATGAGAATATAGGTAGATATCCAAAACGTCGTTAGATACGAATTCGTTAGATTAAAACACGTTAGATGCGAGATCTTACTGTATAAAGATAATGTGAATATTGAGTGTGGACATAGTGGCTTGTGTTCAGTAATTTTTTTTATAAACACAAATATAGGCACTTGTATACTGGGTTAAAAAATATTGGTGCTTATGATGTGTTAAAGGTTACAATACACTGATCAAAGCATACCATGAAACACATATCTAACCTCACACATTACAAGCTAACACAATACTAAGCTGACTGACTATGAGCATTATTAAAATGTTTGACTTACTGTGGCAGAAGACATGTGCAGCAAACATGTGGTGTAGAAGAACCTCTGCTTTGTCTTGAGAGAGTTGTGGTGATGGAGGCAACCACACTAAGTACTGCCACACCAAACACACCAGAATGGTCATCTTTCGTACCCGTTTCCTGCTGCCTTTACACAGACCACATGACCAGCATCTGTTGAAAACTCTTCTTTGAGCCTTGAAAACTGCCTCACAACTTTGACTTTTACTGACTACACCAAATAATTATTATAGTATGCAGTCTTCTCAATAACTATGACTGTGAAATATAACCACAACCTTCTTACACAATATGGATCAAATTATCACTCTTCTCCCCATCCCTCCTCACACATAATTACCTCCCCCCTCCCCGCCCCCCCACTCATTGAGGGAAAGAATCATATACAATAAAATACCTGAGCCAGGAAGTGTAGAAACAAGACAGAAGTTCAGTCAATTTTGCCCATGGTTTCAACTCCCACACAAACTCTTGGTAGTACAGCAGATTCACCAACATCTCTAAACACTCAAGTAATGTGGACACTCTTTGTTCTGCCATGGATAAAAATAGATACATATCAAACTATATTTTATAAATTAGGCAATAGCATCATCTATGTTCCATATTACCCCACTCATGGATGTAAGTGCCTGAGGTTGGAGTAAAAGCAAGTACAGTACAGTGGGGCCTTGCATCTGCTAGTTGTTCACCAGATATTTCATTGAAGCTGCTAAGCCAGACGTCCACACCAATAAATTCCAACTCTAGCTTCAGTGTTTCCTTACCACCTCGAAGCTTCATGCAAGTCTTTCTCTCATTATTCCACCTCTGGAAGACCACATTTCCTCACCAGAGGGATTTCCTCCATGACTGGGAACCCCTGATCTAGACACTGTTTATGGCGTTCCAGTTTACAACTTTTAAGGGAAAGTCACTCCAAACATTTACAATGCTACAATAAAACAGTTAATTGCAAAGTAGTTACCGCATCTACATTCAATTTAAAATTACCTACTAGTTAAACATGGAGGAATAATAAAACCAGAGAAGTTACAAGATATTATTCCTCCTGACAACACCACTCTACCAGATCAACTTTAACATCTATTAGGAAGAAGCCTTAATTAATCCACACCACAGGGATGCCAAGAAACATCAAAACAACACCCAGTACACGATACCATACACAAATACTATCATCTCTTACACCCTGCCCACCCCAAACCAGTCTACAAAAACATATCCATACTCAAATCACCCACCAATCCATCAAAAAACTTAAGAACAACACCCTGCTGCATGCAAGACCCCATGACATCCACCCATCAGAATCATCCCTCCCCCGTGAGGACAGAGTCCACCTGGCCAGATTGAGAAGCGGCCATCATCCGGCTCTTCTGACATATCAAAAGAAACTAGATGGAGCCATCGCAGATACCTGCCCCGGATGCAACACAGCACCCCATTCTATTAAACACATTATGGAAGACTGCAACGCACACAACGACACTCGCCAACAACACAAGATACACTCACTGAGGGCACTGTGGGAAAGCCCGGTTCAAGCCATAGCCTTCCTCAAGAGCTCGGGGCTGCTCGGTCAGACAGCTTGAGGAACTTCAACAACAACAAAAACTCCACACAACTGCAGATTTAAAAAAAATTAGTGCACCACATTATATAGTGCCATGGCTGCATTAAGTTGAATTCACAGGCAATAAAGTTGGGGTGATGTGAAAATCCAATTGGATAAACCATACAGTATAAAGTGCTAGTGCTACAACTAAAGAGGATCTGAGTTATACTTAAGACATGCCTTTCTTACCTGACTTTAGAAAACATGAACCTATTGGTGCAGCCTTATTGCCCTCGTCCATTCCACTGTCACTGTTGCTGTCAAATGCATTTCTAGCCTCTGTGTGTTTATCTTCAGCAGCACTTCCTTTACCTGGAAATCATAAAGACATTACAACTTTTGGGATATAATTATGTCAGTAAACCTGACTCCTGATTCTTCCAAACACTGACAAACAACAGAAACCTCAGTAGAGTTGACTTGTTGGTGGCATAGTATAAGTGATTCAGAAGCCTTCAATTTGCAAACAATACTAAAGTTCCTCAACAGACAAAAGGTGAAACTGTTATTTGTAAAAGTACAGGTGCCACCCTTTACCATTAAAAGTAACCAAATCTAATGCACTACTTCTACTGTTCAATATGGGACTTCAGTATCCTTCCACCTATGGCACTGATGCATTACTGCTTCCTCATCATTGAAATGGCCAAGGTAGAAATCACACAGGGTAATTTTTTACTGTAGGGCTCATGTTACCAATGTCACATGAATTATTCCTGTACTAATAACTATTGTTTCTGGAACTTTATAACACAGTGGAAATACCGGCATGCTTTTAATGACACTAGAAATACTTGCATGCTTAAAATTACACTGGAGACACTGGCATGCTTTTAATCTACTTACAGCTTCAAAATCTGTCCAATAATCAATGAACTTAAAATAAGTAGGTGGAGAGAAAATTTTGTCTGCAAATGAACCAAAAGTTTACTCTCCCTCAAGTCCCACCTCAACAACTTACTTTCCTTCAACAGGTGATCAATGTAATCCAGCACACGGGGGTCAGAAGGGCACACCGTCACCAGGGTCTGTTTGGACACACACAACAGAAGAGGCATCAACTAGTGGTGCGCTCTATGGTATCAATTGCATCTGAATCAGAATGTATATGCGCAGTCACATATAATTGTACATTACTTCAACTTTTGTCTCTCCCTTCCATCACCAGTTGCATATACAGTACAGTACATTCACATTCTACTGTACAGTCGGCAAAAAAAGTTTCGTTACCATCCTTTTAACACTGTAATGTAATGATGGTAGGCCTGGCGTGACGCAAATCTTATATATACCTCCGTCACCCCATGTGCTCCTCAGTGTCTATTGGGCAGGGGAGTAGGAATGACGTTCTTTACCCAGTGCTACTTTTTCTGGGTATTTCACGGTTATTCTTGTTCTAAAATACTCAAACGCATTTCTTTATGTTTAATAATGAATAGTTAAAGAGCAAGAGTTCTTGAATACTCAAAATTTAATTTAAAATCAGCTAAATTTTTGATATAAAAAAGTTGTCACTGACGCGGCCCGAGTATTATAGGCAGGGGCGAAGACAATACCAGTCTCGGATGACAAGGAACACCTGCCCAGTAGGCGGAGTACCAATCTTACCGCGCTTAACCATGTTAAAATTAACGTAGGGGTGGTAACGAAACTTTTTTTGCCGACTGTACATTACTTCACATATTGTCTCTATCCCTCCATCATCCAGTCTCTCAATGCATTTCACTGTCATACATGGCATAACAACTTCAGTGTGCTGTCCCTCAATACTCCCCAGCACTGCATACCAGAAATTGAAAAAAATAGGCATAAATAAAAACAGAGAGATGGACAGAGTACCCAGTGAAATGAGTCTCACTTACATTTACTCTCCCTTCCAAGCCCAAAAGCATCTCAGCTCCCCCTCCCCACTAGTTATTGCATCCACAAAAAAGGCAATAAGGTACAGTTATTGGAATCACTTTAACTCTACATAATATAATATTGAATCAGTACCGTACTAGATATTTTCTGGATAATGCTGTAACATGGAAATGTTAGAGAACTGGGTCCCCAACCCTCACTCTTCTCTCTGTATTGTAGGGGATATGAGACTGACTGCACCATTGCAAGAATGGTGAGCAAAGGGGTCGTTACTTCCCTAAGGTACTTTAAAAAAGCATATACTACCTGGGCTGTACTGTATCATAAAGTACCATGTGGAACTGTACCTTTAATAACTGTGTCTGCTGCTGGACAGAAGTGGGGAGGAAGGTGCGGTAACAGTACAGTGCTAAGCGCAAGGCGGGGGGACGGTGAGGGTTAGCACAGAGATGATTATCCAAGGTGGCAGTAGCTTTATCTTTCCCATATACTTCACATTCTTGCATCAGGAGGGACAGCAACAACCATTCAGCCTGAGGAAATAACTTTAATGAGATACAGAACTTCAGACACACAGTGAAAATTAAACACATTACAGTATTAGGAAATCTCAAACACTATATGATGCACAATTCCCCACACATAATAAACACTAACAACCCCATAAAGGAAAATATAGGTGTTAAACAAAATGATGATGAATATATAACAAAGATATAACCTAACCTTGGCCACTATTCAACACTAACCTTCAGGAAATTTCACATCATTAATATTTGGTGGCTTTTAGCACTTTTGCCAAAGTATACATTAGTGGCAGCCTACTACCAAACACTGATTCAAAACTCACATTTTCAAGAGGCTTACAGAACCTAACAGGTTTCCTAACATTCCAATTCACTTTGAAGTGAAGATGCTGTTACTCCCACAGCTTTAACTTTTGGACATTGGGGTGGTTCATATATTATATTCTGAAGTTAACTGGCATTATCCAAAAATTACACAGATCATTCTGTGTCAATTAAAAGTGTCTCTCCTTTAGATATCAGCAGTGCTTTCCTTGCAGGGAGGCACTAAGAAATTAATACACAAAATTATCAACAATTGTTAATATAACCAACATTAGTATCCAGAAAGACCTACCGGTTCCTCCAACCCCTTGTATGCCTTCTTTAGAAGAGTGTACAAACATCTGGCCTCATTCATTTCCTTAGTGTTGCTGCTGTTGCCAAAGTTGTCATGTTCAACATCTGTAAATATTGAATACTGTATTGCAGTAACTTATTATCAGTACTAATCTTACTTATTCTGTATCATAAACTGGTACTGTATTTTCTTCTTGTACATTTCAAAAAATTCCTATTGGAAGGCTTCTGTTAAACCTTCACAACACTGATGATAGTAGTAGGAGTAAATTTTCTGCCAAATATAGCTGTTTCAGGAATTCCTTACCCTCAGAGAACCTGTACACTTACCTTGCTCATCATCACTATGAGAAGACATCCATCTATGTTGCTCTATCTTAGCTATACTGGCCTCACACAACTCCTTCACGCGCTTCTTCCCCTCCCACGGCAGCATCAAGTTATGGACAGCCACATCATCGAGGAACTACCAACACACAATACTTATAGAATCTTGGTAGCTGCTGGTACCGTACAGTGGCTAGACTAATTAAAAATTTAAAACTGGCAGCAATGGTAAAAAGACAAAAAAAATGTAACACACAAAACTAAACAATCTTTAAGGACAAACTTGAAAGGTTAATTTTCCTTGTAATACTGACAAAATTTGTGAAACTTCATCAAAACCTGTTTGATACCATATCTATTCAGAAATACATATTTTTCAACGAAAGGAAGTGGCGTCCCCATCGCCCACCATTTTTGTGATGGTGCAGTATCCCCTACGATACAGGGGGGGAATGAGGGTTGGGAACCACACTCTCTAACAATGATCCCACCAGAGGCTCAAATAGCCTAAGAGCTGGCTCCCTTGTCTGTCGGGAGCCCTGCACTGGTGCTAGAACCTCCCTACCCCTTGAAAAAAGAGATATATCTTAATGAAGATGATGATGATGATGATACATGTTTTTTGTAAAATATTAAAAATACAACATCCATGCCCCATATTACCCCATGATGAGGTGTAAGTGCCTGAGGCTAGGCTACATTAACCCTCAAGTGTCAGGATATACCACATGAAGCCCATCAAGCACATATCTTTCACCAAGTGGGTCACATATAGTACTGTCAATATATTTTTTATTTGACAATAAAAATGGACTAACTTGTGTGACATTTACAATCTACATTTCATGTATGTAAGCACAACACCTGGTCCACCCACATTATGGCCACCTCCAACTACACTTACTCAAATAAGGAAGCCGCCATGCCCACTTCCTCAGTCTCTTTTCACTGACACTGTTCATGCCACCCAACATGATCCAAACACATTACTTCTAGCTGGCAGACACATCATTGCAGGAAAAAGAAATCCATTTTTAAATGAATATCTAAAGTTTCAGCTTTCTCTGTATTGCCCTTGATTAATACCACAGATGAAAACCAGGCGAATTGTGAAATTTGACTGTGTCAGCATAACATGCATAGCACTTAATTATACAACTAATGCCTCCTTTGGACTGACTTGGCGCAACTCAGTAATGCGGGAGTTGTTGAAGGTGGGAGCAAGTTGTGGCAGTGAGTCGAGTACCACCTCCTCAGCAGTAACATGAAGCTCACACACTTGTCTCCTCAGCTGTTCTCTCAGGTCAATGGGTACGGAGTGGGCATTAAGACTCACTACATCAATCACCTGTTAATATGAGAAGGTGTTAAGAGATCCTGGACAATCATGCAAGCACTGGGCTTATTCATACTTTTGATGAAAGGGCCACTAATAAATCTAATTCGTTTGGTGTAGGTATGTGGCGACCTTTCACCATCACAGCAACAGATGAGAACTGTAATCTCAAAACATCCCTGTAAGAGGATATTATATATAGGAATTCTTGAGTACTATAACCATATCCAGCATTGTATACTTTCGTATGACAAATGCATGTACTATTGGCCACAAGTATTCTTACACACCTCAGATTTTCCTCATGCAGAATTCACCTGGTAACACTGAACCCCATCCCCCATGTCCAGATGTATGATATCCTCTATCTCCTACCTCACTTTCCTTCACATTCTCGCACTTATTTACTGTATATACCTTGAAGTAATATTCTATGAATATTGTGGTTTATCCACCAATTCAGTCAAACTGTATTTACTGGGAAATTAGATTTATTTTATTGATGAATATTAAGGTTTCCGTTTCCTATCCTCTCCTCCTCTCCCTCTCTGTCTCGTGCTCCCTCCCTCCCCTCTCCCTGTCTTCCATGCTACCTCGCTCCCTCTTTTTCTCTCCTGCTCACTCCCTCGCTTTTCTTACCTATCTCCCCTTGCTCCCTACCTCCCTCGATTACTCTCTCTCTCCCCTTCCATATTCTCTGTCCACCCATCAGTGTGTGTGTGTGTGTGTGTGTTATATAGTTTTAATTTCCATTCTGAGCACAAATATCAGTATTAGCCACATTAATTTTTTTGCCTAAAAATTAATTAAGTAATTTCAAGCCTTTGCAAACACTCGACACCCCTGGTTAAAGCATATGACCCTTTTTTACCATAACCGAATAATTACGAATGTTTTCTTATTTGCATAGAAACATTTGTTCAACATAGCTGCACAAGTATTACTGTTCACATTTTAAACATTGGTATGCTCTGGTTTCACTGAACTTATAAAAACCCAGGGAAAAGATTTTAACATGAGTAAGCACAGAACCATTCATTCTCTGAAATAAGGTTGATTACATCTGGATCGTTTTCAGATAAGTTAAGCTCTGCCAAGTTTGCTGTCATATTGTAATCTAGTATCGTAATTTTACCGGGTTTATGATCCTATAAATGTGTAGTTCCCTTGTTTTCTATAACGAAAAACTTTGCTTATCACGCAGGGTATTGATGGCAGCCAAGGACAGAGAACAGTATTACAATGAATATGAACCCTTAGGCTTCAACTCTATTAGAGATTCAAAAAATTCATGCAGCCGAACGAAGTAGACAACAAATGTGATTCAACCACCTCTGGTCAGTCCGTGCCTGCCCACTGTTTCTCCTTAGCATTATAAAAACAGATTTTTATAACTCAATTACCAAATTAATGTTAAAAAAAAAATGCTTGAAACCATAAAAAACAAGTGTAAATCTCAAGAAAAAAGCTGCAATAAAATTAGGAATAACATAGTATTTATACATTTAAGAAATAACAAGAAACATATCATGGCAGTGCCTAACACTATATTGATACCACTGCGTTTTGCTACAACTGTAATAAAATAATACCAGGTCCCCTACAGTAAACAGATAAAATAAATTCATAGTTTTAACCTCAATACACACAATCCAACATGAATACCTATATTTATGTAGGAGCTTCTTTTTTCCATTAACATTCTCTTGATGAATTAGGAATTAAAATAAATGAATGTTAGCATTATTGGGAAGGCAGGGGTGCAGACCACAGATTGATTTTGAAGTGGAGCCACTCTAAAAACAAAAGCAGAGAGAAAGAAAGTGAGTTTTAATATATTTTACACTGTTATCTAAAAAAAATTATGGGCAAGGCTAAACAGATTCCAATCTGTCGTTAGACTGGAATAATGGAAAGTATAAGGACTAGGAGGAATGTAGAGTCCACCCCTGTGATAAACAATTTCTTTGATTTCATGACTCATCAGGCTCAAATATCACTAAAAAGTATAAGTCAGAAAAAAACAACTTTAATTAACCACTAGATACACGGAAGAGGTTAGGAAATGCTACTCATAGATAAAAGCAATAAATACGAAAAAAATTCGAACTAAATACAAGGTAAAAAGATTGGAGTATGAGAGTGATTAGGATAGAAGAGAGTGTGAGTATGTGGAAAGAGGAAGGGAGAATGACAGAGAGTTGGAGGATAAGTTGAGGGAATGAGGGAAGAGAGGGAGGAAGGGAACAAGAGAGAGAGAGAGAGGAGGATGGAAGGCACATGGCAGGTAGAGAGAGGAGGGAGGGAGGAAGCAGTGGAGAGAAAGAGGGGAGGGAGGGAACAGTGGAGAGAAAGATGGGGAGGGATGAAGGAGGGGAGCTAGAGGAGGGAAGGAGAGACGGAGGGGGACCAGTTCTTTTAATATTTAACGCATAAAAGTGACATCGGAGTATATAGTTTGACTGAATGAAGGAATAAATCACGTTAATCATAGAATATCACCACAATGTAAGTAAACAGCTACAGATATATATCGCCTCAATGTAGGTAAATAGCTATAGTCATGTGAAGGGAGAGTGAAGAGGGGGAACAGAAGCTTATCGTACATCTCAACATGCGAGTCAGTGTTACCAGATGAATTCTTGTTGAGCATATCAGGTGTGTAAAAATACTTGTGGCCAATAGTACCAGCAATTAACAAAGTATACAAATTGAATACAATCTCTTCCCTACTCTAAATCACTGTCAACATGGACATAATTATCTTACCTTCCACAGTAAAGAGTTTGGTATTTGTGGTGGTGGTTGTAGAAGTACACATGGCAGCAATGCATAAGCTTCCTCCCAGCGTTGTTCTACCAGTGCATAGTATAGTTTGTCTAGTGCTCCAGGCCACCTCTTCTCTCGTTTTCCAACCAGCCTCTTCTTATTTACTCCAACCACACTGCTGTCCTTTTCAACCTGCCTCATCCTTTTTCTTCCAACCTGCTTCTTATTCTTTACTTCAACACCTTTTTCCTTCCCATCTTTAACCTGCTTCTTCTCCTTTACTTCAACACCTTTTTCCTTCCCATCTTTAACCTGCTTCTTCTCCTTTACTTCAACACCTTTTTCCTTCCCATCTTTAACCTGCTTCTTCTCCTTTACTTCAACACCTTTTTTCTTCCCATCTTTAACTTGCTCTTTCTCCTTTACTTCAACACCTTTTTTCTTCCCATTTTTAACTTGTTTCTTCTTTGCTTCAACCCCTTTTACCTTCCCATCTTTAACTTGCTTCTTATTCTTTTCTCCAACACATCTCTCATTCTTGTTTTTACCTGTAATATATTTAGGAAGGTGTGATTTGTGCATGTACAACACACAAACGATAGTCAACCACAAGGAAACTGACATCTAAGGAGGGGCAATAGGTGGGGATCTCCCTCCAAGCAGCGTTGCCGCATATGGTTGTGGTCTGTCAGAATGGGATTTACGTTCTCTCACCTGAATCTCCTTTCTCCCTCTCCTCCCTCCTTTCCTCTTTCTTTATCTGTATTTTATGTGTCTGCCCTTCTGCATTGTGTCTATGTGTATTTATCTTTTATGTTTCTGTCCCTCTGCATAGCAAATTGAACATTGTACACACAGTGTGTGTACGAAGGGAAGACGTGATAGGATTTCCGTGGTGACAATTTTCTTGATGTATGAAATTATGTGTGTCTGTCCCTCTCCATAGTAAAATGAAGATTGTACACACACTGTGTGTGTGTATGAGTGTGTACCTTCAATAGTGGTGATCAAAGGAAAAATTACCTGACTGACCTCATTAAATTACTGACCTCGCACTCAGCGTTGTACTGTATATTATACAGTACAACGCTGGATGGCAACGCTGCCACATGGTGTGGTATATGATAGAGTAATGTGGGTTGGAAAGCCTGATGTGGCAATGCTGCTTGGGGTGAGATCCCCACCTGTCGCCCCACATTAGATGCCAGTTTCCTTGTTGTTGACTATAGAATTAATTTCAACCAATTAATTATTAGAACATATTAATACTTGCTGACATTCAGGCCCATGACTTTATGACTTCAAAATTGTTCCCTACAATGCCTGAAGCATCCATTCCCTACATACTGTAGTTGGAACAATGGGCCGTATCCAAGAACATTCATGGTGTTGACGATGGTGTGGTAATGGTACGATGACTCCATAGACACACTACAAAGCAATCATACCGGTACTAGGCTAGCGTCAACACCACTGATATTCTTGCATTTGGCCCATACTGTGACAATATCTGCAAATACACTCATTTCATTCTTCTCTGTTAATTTGAAGAGAAGCTACCTCAAGTGAAGCATAGGATCTGATAAAGATAAGGGACCCTGTGATCATGTATGAGACCAAGTGGATTCTGATTCCTTCTGAATATGTCACGAAACAAGCTCCTTCAATGTAGGTGGTGTTTCATGGCAATGTTTGAAAGACTCACTAACCTCCAATTTTCTGACTACATCATTGGGGGTCCTTAAGGATACCTATTTACCCAATATGGTTGGTCCCTTTAATTATTTAATATCTATAACTGGGACTGTACCGGTACTGTACTTACGTCTCATTATTGTGTTCCTAAAGCTCTACTTTCCAAAACATATGGTAATTTAGGATCTCCAGGGCTGTACTCTCCTGGAATGAAAAAGGAAATGTTACATGTATTACCAATATCGACAAGAATTCATATACATAAAATACTCGCATACAATCTATTTTACTGATATTTCAAAGATTTCTGTTTGAGGATAGATCAAATTTTAAATGAGGAAGGTTATTTACAAATACTGTACATTATAACAACTGTACCGGTATACAGAGAAGTTAGTTACAAAGATAACAAGATTAACACCAAAGGATGCCTCAATCCAGGTTAGGTTGGAGAAGGTTAAATTAGCTTAGGTTGGCTCAGATTAGGATAGACAAAACATGGCTCAAAATGTCCATATTTCAGCATTTACGGTTGATGAAAATCGGAAAAACTTGGCTCAAAATTTCCCTTTTTTTTATTATTCATGGTACGGTAGGTCATCAAACGATTATGCAACCCCTGCCTGGGCTTCAAACCTCGCTGAGACTCATCACAACACCCTTCAAACCATACAGAACAGAGCCCTAAAGACAATCACAGGCTGCACAGCTACCACACCTACAGACCACCTACACTATGAAACCAAAGTCCTCAAAATCAAGGATCTTGACATGAGAGGCACACAAACACTTGCTGCAGCCTCCACAAACCTACATCATCCACTACACTACATGGCACAACACCCACACATGCCAAGGAACATCAAAACAACACCCAGTACACGACACCATACACAAATACTATCATCTCTTACACCCTGCCCACCCCAAACCAATCTCCAGAAACACATCCATACTCAAATCACTCATCAATCCATCCAAACACTCAAAAACAACACTCAGCTGCATGCACGACCTCCTGACATCCACCCATCCGAATCCTCCCTTCCCCGTGAGGACAGAGTCCACCTGGCCAGGCTGCGGTGTGGCCACCACCCGGCCCTTCTGACATATCAGATGAGGCTGGATGGAGCCATTGCGGATGCCTGTCCGGGATGCAACACAGCAACCCATTCTATTAAACACATTATTGAAGACTGCAACGCACACAACCACACTCGCCAACAACACAAAATACACTCTCTCAGGGCACTGTGGGAAAGCCCGGTTCAGGCCATGGCCTTCCTCAGGAGCTCGGGGCTGCTCGGCCAGACAGCTTGAGGAACTTCAACAACAACAACCAATAACAAAGCTCAATATGCTAATATTCTGTGATTTTTCCCCATCCCAAAATCCCCAGTTTCCCAGGCTCCCCCCCCATGATTGTTGGATATGTGGGGGTGGGGTGGGCATTTTACCCATATAGGCCACATGAAATTCAACCATAAGAACATATATCACAGGGAAAATTAGTTATCAAGCACGAGTGTAACTAGGAAATAATTCTAAAATGTGCATGAATAACAACAAAACATTTGAAATTCCAGGTGAGACTATTCTTCAGAAATACCATACATAAGGGAGACACAAGGTTATAATACATACAATTAAGGTCAGAAAGAGAACTCCGTCAGAATTGAACATAGATAAATAAATAAATAATGTCCTGCCTCCCTTTATCTCTCTCTCTCTCTCATACAGTCATACAGAGGGATGGAAATATACACTAAACTAATTTTATGTAAAAGTTTTTGACATTACAGTACTTTTACACACCAAATTATGTTCATACCGGTACCTGTGCAGTACTCATTCCCTCGTTACAATAACACTCATACTCATTCACTTCCATTCTACCCCGGAGAACGTCAACAAGAACTCCCTATAACAACTCATACCGTACTATTACTCACTCATTATAATTGATAACACTCGCATACTCATTCACTCACTAAAATAACACTCATACTATTAATCACTCATTACAATTATTGGTATTATTCAAGTGTTTGTCCATAATCACTCCCATTAATTCTTTTCTGTCATACAGTATAAATTTTTTAATACATGTACGTCATTTCCTTATTGGTTATTTCCGTCTCAAATGCATTATATGCAACTACCCTTCATTCATTGATTAAATTTTCCGCTGGTATTCGTTCTGGCCACATGTGGCATATCTAGCCAGGTACCTATTTCTGAAAGAAGCAGGTGATCAGGAAATCCACCCATTCAAAACATCGCCACTCTTGAATAAAGAGGTAAGTCGACGTCGTATAATACCATTTCAAGATGGCTGCCAAGTGTTTACATCCAGGACCCATAGATTGCTAAGGTTAGGTCCCAGCAGTTTGCTGCGGTCTTGATTAGGTTAGGTTAGGTCAGGTGAGTTCTACCTAATTCTATCTAATGCGTTATAGTGTTTTTCAAATAAATCTGTAGTTCAAATATGGCAAAAATGAGGTGTTTTCGGAGATTGGGTTGGGGAAGGGGGGCGGTGATACCTACAAAAACATTAATTTGCAACGGATGTGAACAATGGATTTGTTAAAAACACACTATAAAACATTGTATTCTGAAAACCTTGAGTCAAAAACAAATTATGGACAAACGCTTGACTATTACCCAATTATTAACTCTCGCATACTCACTCACTAAAATAACACTCATATTCACTCACTCAAATAACACTACTACTTACTCACTAAAATAACACTCCTACTCACTCACTCACTAAAATAACACTCCCTACTCACTCACGACAATAACACTCATACTCACTCCCTCACTAAAATAACAGGTATTTATTGAAAGAATTACAGTTTTGTAGCAGTGTTGCCAGATCAGGCTAGGTCCCAGTATTTTGCCCTTGTTATTTCCTGTACTTTATCATGGTTATTTCCCGGTAGTTTGCCCAGGTTAGGTCCTGGTAGTTTGCCCAGGTTAGGTCCTGGTAGTCTGCTGTGGTCTAGGTTAGGTTAGGTAAAGTCAGGTAAGGTCAGGCTAATTTCAAAATGCCCCATTTTGAAATGGGGCATTTGCTGAGAAAATGCCATAGAAGAAAATAGTCTTAGAATGGTCTAAATTAGTGGGTAATGAAGGTAGAAAAACCGTACGCAATAACGGTAATTCTATCAACATTTACCAAATAACAATCTTACTCATACTCATTCACTAAAATAACACTCATACTCACTCACTCACTACAATAACTCATACTCACTCACTCACTAAAATAGCACTCATACTCACTCACTCACTACAATAACACTCATACTCACTCATTCACTACAATAACACTAATACTCACTCGCTCACTACAAAATGAAGAAGGATAAATCACCAGGACCAGATGGGATACACCCGAGGATAGTGAAGGAGATAATGGAGGAGATCTTAGAGCCACTGGTTATTCTCTTTGAATGCTCGTTCAGCACACAGCAATTGCCCACTGACTGGAAGATTGCAAATATCACAGCAATATTTAAAAAAGGTGATAAAAGGGACCCAGGAAATTATAGACCTGTGAGTCTGACAAGCATTATATGTAAATGTATGGAGACACTAATTAGAGAGGAGATGATGGCTCGCTTGAGGAAATACAACTTGCTCAGTGATAAACAGTAAGGCTTTATACCAGGGAGATCTACTGTATTACAACTTATAAAGGTGTTGGACGAGTGGACGAAGGCTTTAGATCAAGGGAATTCTGTAGATGTAATTTATTGTGATTTTATGAAGGCCTTTGATAGAGTTCCATATAAATGGTTATTGGAAAAGATCTCCCGCTGTGGTATAAAAGGCAATTATTTGGGCTGGATTAAGGCATTCTTAAGTAATAGAAATCAAAGAGTAGTAGTGAATGGAGAGGCTGTGGAATGGAGTGATGTGGTCAGTGGGGTGCCCCAGGGCTCAGTCTTGGGACCATTACTATTTGTTGTTTATATCAATGACCTGCCTACTTGTGTTGGAAACAAAAGCGATATATATTTGTATGCTGATGACACTAAAATTTTTAGAACTATGGCAAATGATGAGGACCATATAAAACTCCAAGTAGATTTAGATGATATGAAACATTGGACAGAAAAATGGTTATTGAGTTTTCATCCAGATAAGATAAGGTATATGAGAATTGGTGGATCTGAAGAAAGAGAGAGCGAGTATCATCTTGAAAATGTAATAGAAAGGTCAAGAGCTGAAAAGGATACTGGAGTAATTATTGACGACAAATTGAAATTTTCAGAACATCTCTCAGAGAAAATAAACAAAGGTAACAAGATTGTTGGCATTATAAGAAGAATTTTCACCAGCTTAAATGCAGAAATGTTTAAATATCTTTCCATTGCTCTTGTCCGCCCTCATCTGGAATACGCAAATCAGGTGTGGAATCCCTATCTTTTTAAGGACATTGAGGCAGTTGAAAATGTCCAAAGAAGAGCAACTAAACTCCTACCCAATATGAAGAACTTGTCATATGAGGAGAGGCTGAGAACACTTAATCTACCAACACTGTCATATAGAAGATCGAGAGGCGATATGATTGAAACATTTAAAATATCAATGAACAAGGAATGCAGCGAGAAAGTTTTTCAAGAACGGGAAGAGAGTATTACACGAGGAAATTCTAGAAAATTATTTGGTAAAGGTACAGAAGTGGACCTTACTGTATAATAGATATTTTACTGTCATTACCCACTATTTTGGACCATTCTAAGACACTTTTCTTCTATGGTTTTTCTTCCTCAAATGCCCCGTTTCCAAGATAGGGCATATTCAAATGGGGCATTTTGAAAATAGCCTGACCTTACCTGACCTGACCTAACCTAACCTAGACCGCATCAGACTACCAGGACCTAACCTGGGCAAACTACCGGGAAATAATCGTGATAAAGTACAATAAATGACAGGGGTAAAATACTAGGACCCAGCCAGATCTGGCAACACTGCTGAATTAAGGTCCACTTCTGTACTAATACCAATTATTTAAACCAAGATCACGAATGAACTTGAGGAAATACTCTTTTCGGTATTTATTGAAAGAATTAGAACACATTATTCATAGACACATAATGGACCACTTTGATAGGCAAAATATACTGACTGACAATCAACACGGTTTTCGGCCTAAACGCTCGTGTGAGACGCAGCTACTGGTAACTACTCATGACATCTTGCAGTCCCTCAATGACACAAAAATCAGACAGGTTGACGCCATAGTATTAGACTTTGCCAAAGCCTTCGACAAAGTCCCTCACCAAAGACTACTACACAAATTAGAATTCTATGGCATACAGGGACAACTTCTTCACTGGATTAGAACGTTCTTGACTACCAGAAAGCAACGTGTAGTTCTTGACGGTAGTCAGTCTCCATCTGTTCCTGTGACCTCTGGGGTACCCCAGGGCACTGTCCTGGGTCCCCTTCTCTTCCTTTCATACATTAATGACCTCCCACTTTCACTTTCCTCTACCACTAGACTCTTTGCAGACGATAGCTTAGTTTACAGACCAATTAAAGATAGGAATGACTGCCTTCGACTACAGGACGACCTAACTGCACTTGAAGACTGGGAAGTCAAGTGGCAGATGACATTTAGACCAGGCAAATGCCATCACATCCGTTTTACCAGTGCCCATAATGTCATTCCATATACATACCAATTACACAACACCAACCTCAACACAGTCACTTCCCACAAATACTTGGGCGTCCACATCTCAGCGGACATGAGGTGGAACACACACATAGGTAGCATCAGGGCTAAAGCTAGTAGGGTCCTGGGGTTCTTGCGCAGGAACCTCAGCAGGTGTAACACAGACACCAAAATTATTGCATACAACACTTTCGTTCGGCCACATTTAGATTATTGCGACACCGTCTGGGACCCACACACTTACAATAATATCAATAAATTAGAGTCCATACAAAACAAGACTGCAAGATGGGCCAGACGTGATTACAGACACACTACATCAGTCACTTTGCTTAAACAAGACACAAAACTAGACCCATTAGTAACACGAAGACAGATACACAGACAACAGATGATATACAAAATCACAAACAAGTTAGTTGACATAGACAAAGACACATATCTACACCCTACAAGTATACGATCCACTAGAGGCAGCCACAACTTAAAATACCATACATACCAGACAAGCACTGATATATTTAGGCACTCATTCTTTCCCCGCAGCATCCAAGAGTGGAATCATCTCCCATCTCACGTAGTTAATAGCCCCACTCTTGACACGTTTAGAAATAGGATCACCAATCATTACCTCCCCAATCCTAATCCTCAACCCACAGTCCCTGACCCAATCCACCCTTATCCTAACCCTCTTCCTAATCCTGCCCTGGATCCCTAAATCCCCCGCACAACCCCCGCATATTATGCCGCCCATGAGCGGCCCTCTGCGGGACCCTAAAACTTGAACTTGAATTACCGTTTTGTAGCAGTGTTGCCAGATCCGGCTAGGTCCAAGTATTTTGCCCCGGTCATATCCTGTACTTTTCCGCGGTTATTTCCCGGTAATTTGCTCAGGTTAGGTCCCGGTAGTTTGCCCAGGTTAGGTCCCGGTAGTCTGATGCAGTCTAGGTTAGGTTAGGTGGGGTCAGGGAAGGTCAGGTTAATTTCAAAATGCCCCATTTGAATATGCCCTATCTTGGAAATGGGGCATTTGCGGAAGAAATGCCATAGAAGAAAATAGTCTTAGAATGGTCTAAATAAGTGGGTAATGAAGGTAGAAAACCCGTACGCAATAACGGTAATTCTTTCAATATTTACCCTCTTTTCCCTGTAGAGTAATAGATATGTGGAACTCTCTGCCAGAGTGGGTCATAAACCAGAAATCAGTGGTTTCATTTGAAAAACAATTAGATAAGTTTTGGGACAATCAAGAACAAAAATACTTCTATAGGGCACGAATATCCACTGCACCAAGCCACCATACCACCACAGGGCAAATGAGTAATAGGAATGAAGTGGAGATGGAGGTACAGGCTCACCAATAGAGCCTCTTCCAGATCATCTGTAAGCAATAACACTCGTACTCACTCACTCACTACAATAACAATAACACTCATACTCACTCACTCACTACAATAACACTCAAGCTCACTCACTCACTACAATAACACTCATAGTCTCATACTCACTCTCACTCATGCAGCATGCCTGCAGCTTAGCTAGAGTCAGTGGAGTTGTTGACTTGTTGTTGTTCAGTTGATGGGTGAGGAGTATTGCCTTTCCAACGGCACAGATGTTTGAACACGTTATTGTGACTCGGAACAACCTTGGCAACAACACGGGGAGTGGCAGCAGCAGCACCAATCAGCTGACACACACACACACATCAGCAAGAAGGTTACCAAGGATACATGTTGGATACTATTAGCTTTAGGATAGTACTGGGATTTGGAGAAGGATAGGGCACTCCATTTTAATTTTTGGTGTCGTGGCCGTCACCAGGCCGTGGTTGGTTTGGGACGGTGGTGCTTCTACCAGCCAATAGGAATCAATCAACACTCCAGCTCCCGACTGCTGCCCTTTTCGCATAGGAAACTTCGATACTAATTATTTGGCTATAGAATGAATAATTACATTTGCTGTGATCAAATTAGATCTGTACTCCGTAGCTTGCTAATTTATGTAAAAACTCGCCTTTTAGGATCTTTTGGGAAGCAGAAAAATGTCAGTGCAGATCTTTATTCCATTTAGAGTTGGTGGATAAGTTTATTGTTGAGCACCCAGTAATCCCCATTTCAGTCACAAAATCAACTTCAGCAAACCAAAAATATATAAAAAAAAGCCCACCGCTCCTGTGCAAGTAAAGGCGCCAGCAGGTGTTGGTGATTCCCCGTTGCCGCTAGGTGCCAGCAGTACTAGTAGGTGGCTCTAACTCTACTAAGACGACCAAAACTCCCATATGAATGGCCTATCCTTCTCCCAGTACAAGAATCATTGTCAAACACACACAATTAGCGATGCAACTTGCCCTGCTGGTGCCGGTGGTCTGCTAGGTGAATTTACCCTCTATGGGTCTAGAACAGTGGTTTCCAACCTTTTTAGCAGGTGACCCCATTCATGCTCCTCCAGCCATAACCGCGACCCCAATGGTTTTATGCAGTGTAGCCTATATAACTATATAATAATTATAATGTATGTGTTGGATGTTACTATATTACTGACTGTAGGCTGTAAAAGCAAAGAACAAGTATAATTTTCTTGTAAGAGGTGCTGTAAGGCTGAAAAAAAAAGAGACAACATGAACATGATTAAATTTAATTCACTTTAATATAAACATTTTCATCAGAAAAATTTGTGTTACATTCCACAAAGTGACAAAGGCAAACTAAAGATAAAACTGTTTCTTATCAACTGATAACTGATTTTAATGGGAGCCTTGGGGAGCCTTGGGGCTGGAATTTACTGAAAACATCTCATAATGGGGAATTCAGATTTTTTTTATCTTGTGAGACTTGTGAGTGCTTGGCGACCCCAGAAAAAATGCTTGGTGACCCCATTGGGGGTCGCGACCCCAGGGTTGGGAAAGGGGGTCTAGAAGATGGTCATCATACTGTAACGTCTTTGTAGGCTGTTACTACCTGGGGGTGCACCAAACTCACAAGGAATTACACTGGGTTTATTGGGTATGTCTATACGTGTGTTGTATTGTGTGGTACACTTTGCTCTCTAGACTCCAGAGGGTAGACAATCGTTCTGGTTATTTTTTCGTCCATTGATTTGTCTCTGGCCTCCCCGGATATACATCAGGATTTTTCTTGGCATCCGTACGAAGACTCCCTCGGCAGTGACCACTTTCCCATCTGTCTCTCTTATTCACAACATATTGTTTCGACCCCTTCAGTACCAAAGTTTAATTATAAGAGAGCAAATTGGGGGTCTTTCGGGAGTATCGTCGACCTAGATATATCCGGGGAGACCATAGATGAAAAGGTACTAAATTTAACAGAAAATATAAAACACGCAGCCGAGGTTGCTATTCCCAAAACCTCTACAATTCGAAATAAGAGTGAAGCACATTGGTGGTCAACGGATTGCCGAGAGGCATTAAGGAAACGCAATAGGAGATACAGGATTTTTTACAAACAGTCCACTCAGAACAACTTTATAGCTTACAAATGGGTGAGGGCTGAGACAAGAAGAGTAATTAAAAGAGCTAAAAGGGACTCTTGGCGTTCGTTTGTGTTCAAGGTGAATCACTTCACTACTTTAACAAAAGTTTGGTCCACTATAAAGATATTAAATAACAAACGCCCGTATACTCCCATCACCACTCTTCAAGTGGACAACACCATCTACGACGATCCCGTGGACGCAGCAAATGTACTTGCCAGGAGTTTCTCAAACGTAAGTAGTTCAGCCAACTACGACCAGAGTTTTCTCCATCACAAACGTATGGCTGAACTACAGGAGATAGACTTTGCCACAGAAGACGTAAACTACTCATACAACCGGGAGTTTACTATAGACGAACTTCTCTTTGCCCTAAGATCCTGTAAAGACACCCGCTGTCCTGTTGGACCTGACACCATTACGTACGGTATGATCCGGCATCTTGGCCAGAATAACATGGTCAAGTTGCTAGCGGTGTTCAATGAGATTTGGGTATCTCAGACCTTCCCAAACTCATGGCACTTTGCGTGGGTCATACCGATACCTAAACAATCTGGTCGTCTTGTGAATCCAGGTTCATTTCGACCTACTGTGTTGACTTCTTGCCTCTGTAAGGTTATGGAGAGAATGATAAATAATAGGATACTTTTTGTTTTAAAAGATACTTTTTGTTTAGGTTTACAGTGTGGCTTCCGTAGACACCGGAGCACAGTTGATCACTTGATGAACCTGGAGCATTGCATTTCAAAGGCATTAGCCAATAAAGAATTCATGGTAGGGGTGTTCTTAGACATCCTTAAATCCTATAACATGACATGGCGACACGGTATTCTGATGAAGTTATACAGTTATGGTTTAAGAGGTAATTTGCCTATAGTTATTAACAAGTTTTTGCGTGACAGAACTTTTTCTGTCACCCGTCCCTGTAACGTAACATCGGATATGATATTCTGTCATCAGCTCTTGTCCCCAGGAATCTTAAATACTGGTTGTATGCTGATAATTGTGCAATGTGGCACTCGTCACGTAATGCACAATTTTCAGCAGGATGAATTCAAGCAGCGCTTGATTCTGTCCACCAATGGGCCTTACAGTGGGGCTTTAAGTTTTTCGTTCCTAATTGTACCGGAGTAATTTTTAGTAAACGTAGAGTACCTCGAATTAACGTAACGTTAGATGGCCAACCGGTACCATTTCAAAATTCTGTTAATTTTTTAGGAATCCATTTTGACCAAAGATTAAACTTTACACAGCATATTAATAATTTGCTAGTTCGTTGTGCAAAAACTTTTAAATGTCCTTAAGTACCTATCAGGTACCACATGGGGAGCCGATAGAAAATCTGTATTAATGGTATATAAAACCCTTATTCGTACAAAGCTAGATAATGGCTCTCAGGTGTATGGATCGGCTTCAGATTCAGCGTTAGGGAGACTGGATGTTTTTCAGAATAAATGTTTACATGTGTGTCTGGGTGTTTTGAAGTGTACACGAGTAGCTCGGATGGAGGTGGAGGCTAATATACCTCCCCTCCGACTTCGACGTGACTAGCTCGCTCTCACCACTGCCATGATCACCGTACAGAAGTCGGAGGTCGGTAACGTTGCCAGTGCCTCCCTCCAACAACACCACTACCTCCACGGTGGAGGCCACTGGCCGTACGCCTCCACCAGCTGGCCGAGCAACTAGGTATGGACCTTGGGGACTGCGACAAGTTGGTAACAAGCAACATACCACCATGGGAGACACCCAACTTCGGCCTCAACACATCGTGGCTTCCAACATCGAAAGAAAAGGCGCCGGAGTTAGAGGTACACCATCTGTTTGGCGGTATCATCCGCAGTCACTGGGGTCTTACCACGTGTACACTGACGGCTCCAAGTCGTTTGAATGTGTGGGTGCGAGTGTATGGTCGAATGAATGTGAAATTAGGTATAGATTGCCGACACATACATCTGTATTTACAGCAAAACTCTTGGCAATAGACAAAGCCATAGACTATGCACTAAATTCTCGCCATAATTCAATAGTCATTTTCTCAGACTCAAAGTCAGCCCTTCAGGCAATTAACTCATGTCAAACTATTGCTAATGAATTTCAGGGTAGCATCATTAATAAGTTGCACTTATGCAACAAGTCCTTCACTCTGATCTGGGTGTCCGGGCATTGTCTTATCTATGGCAATGAACGGGCAGACTTCGTTGCGAAATCGGCGTATAGAGCTCGAGGAGACTTGGGACGTCCCTCGTGATCTACAGTCGTGTCTATCCCTCGGATAGAAATCAATTAATCTTCTGTTGCAGAGTCAGTGAACCAGATTATATATTTCTACCATCAAGCCTAGACTGGGTGATTGGGCCACCGCCAACCGGCCCAACCGATTAGAAGAAAGGATCCCCTGGCAAGAGTAAGAACAAATTGCACCAGGATAACACTCCCAGAACCATATATAGACAAACGTTTTCCACTGCATTGTAACACCTGCAATGCGGTTTTATCTATCAGTTATATCATCCTGCATTGTCGGCGATTTGTGGGTGAACGCGCTTCCCTCATAAGTTACTGTGATGCAGTAAAAGTCCCCTTCACACTCTCAGCTCTCTTAGGTGATGGGGATGGTGGTGTGACTGATAAATTGATGGCTTTTTTTTTAGGGAGACCGAACTGATCAGAGTGATGTGACTTTTTATTACTATTGTTGATACCATTTTGTATATAATTTGTGCATTTATGAATATTATATGTGTTGTATATATTATATAATTATGATGTATTAGCTACAAAATGCCTGGAGTCACCCAAAATATTGCCATTCCCACCCCAGCAACGGCACGATGGACCAGATTTATCAGCACATCATTAATGAGCTAAAGTTCATTAACAACACATTCCTCCATGCTCACGTGTTGTTTGCACACCCGCAACTCAAGATATGGATCGTTCAATACATCCAAGCGTTGATACAGCTTGCTATAGCACACACCCGTGACCTACAGCAGCAAGAGAGGAAAAATCTGAAGGAGGGTTTGGGTGTGGCCATATCTCCAACGAAGGATGGAACATGGTCATTATAAGAACCTCATGCAAGAGTTGGCCAGGGAATGCCCACAACTGTACCGCAACTTCACCCGGATGGACAAGAGCCTCTTCGAAGAGATCGTCGAACGTGTCACCCACATCATCCAGAGGAAACCCACCTTCTGGAGACAACCAATTGCACCTGGTATGCAGGTGCAACCCTACGTTTCCTGGCTACAGGCAACTCCTACAAGAGCCTGCAGTATGCTTTTCGGGTTGCCCACAACACCATTAGCCATATTGTTATATTATTATATTTCTTGTCTTCCTTAAAGTTTTAAGTATTTGGTTACATTATTGTTTGTTATTTTTTATTTATTTATTATTATTTCTGATTTATTATTTATATATTACTTATTTGTTTCTTTATTTATTTATATATATTTATTTTTCATTTATTTATAAATTATTTAATATTTATTTTTATCTATTTGTTGTTTATTTATTGTTTATTTATCATTTATTGCTTATTCTTTATTTAATATTTGTTTGTTATTTCTTTATTATTTATTATTTATATATTATTTATTTATTGTTATTTCCTGTCCCCCTTTAATTTTTTATTTTTTTTTCCTATTATAATATCTTTAGTCCTTATTTCCTCCTTTTAATTCCATTACTTCCAATTTTTTTTTCATACTGGGTACTGTTTTTGGTTCATTAATTATTTATTTGTCAAGCATGTTTATAAAATAATAACATATGCTACAGAAACAAACAGATATAGCAAGGCGGTAGGGGTAGGTGTCAGCTTCTTTCCCCTTCCGGTGTGCTGAGATATATATATATATACAGTATATATATATATATATATATATATATATATATATATATATATATATATATATATATATATATATATATATATATATATATATATATATATATATATATATATATATATATATATATATATATATATATATATATTTTTTTTTTTTTTTTTTTTTTTTTTTTTTTTTCTCAACCTCAAGACTGTAGGCTGTTAGTAGCCCGTGACTCTTGCGAGGCCCCGAGATTATTGGGTGTCGCACCAGATGAGACAGTGGAGCTTCGTGATGATGTTGGTACCGTAGCTTCTCTTCTGCCCCACTAGATGACGACACCTTATTTATACACGTCACTGTCAGCCGTCCTTCCTTCACGCCAATTCTCTGGCCTCCCGTTCAGTTCAGTTGCTATGTGGGGGAATTGCCTTTGCAACGGCTCCCCTTTTTGTTTTTATGTTGTGCTTTTTTTCTACGGTGCCTGAGCTTTTTGTCTCTTTTTCCACAGTTCCACTAATACATCTTTTAAATTTTTTATATTTTCAATATCCTCAAATAATAACTGTCCACATTTGTCTCTTGTATAAGGCTGTTGAAATAATTTTGATGTATTTCTTATATTCTGTAAGTTTGGACAATAAAGTAAAAAATGTTCTAAGTCTTCCTTTTCTGCTCCACATCCCTCACATTTTTCTGATTCTCCTATAAATCTTTTTCTATCACTTAGATAATATAAAATAAAATAAAATTAAATTAAAGGCCTTAATGACCAACACCAAGGTCGATAGGCCAGTAAAAAATAAAAAACGCTCTGGGAGACTGGGTCACTCCTGGACTTACACTCCTGCCTGCTGCCTCGCCTGACCTGCTGCCGTTCCCGCTGTTCCTGCCGCTCCAGCTCACTCACCTGCCGCCGCACTTGCTGTCTTGTCGGCCTACCCGTGACATTGGGCCTACCTGCAGCCTACCGCACCTATAAACACCTCACATTGTGCTGTCCTGCCTCGCTATTCTGTGCCCCTCGTCTCTCCGTGACCAGGTTGAAGAGTGTACCATCATTTATAACCGAGACGCTGTGCACCTTAATAAACCATCTACTATAAAATATGCGAGTTCAGTCACCCCAGAATAGTAACCTAGGAAGTTGTTACAGTGGCACTACAGCAATAATGTCAACAAACAGACGACATCTCTTCTCAGGAACTCGGCCAAGCCACTGCCCTCTGGACTATAGTCCAGAGGGCAGTGGCCAAGCTCAGCCTCACACTCACGTGTATACTCGTCCTGGCCGACCTTCTCCACCAATAAACAGAAGTACACCAATCAGCAGTAAATCCTCGTAATCAACTCCATCTTGCCTTCCCAAGCTTCCTTTGTTTACAAACACTACACTGTGGACGGATCCGTCCAATCCATCTCCTCCGTCTTGTCCGTGCTTGGGGCTGTGATGTCAATAATGACGTCACTGATCGAGAGACGAACGGAGACGTATCCGGCCAGCATTTTCGCGAAGTCTGGCGGCCAACGTGCCATTCCCGCTTACTGCTGGGCCAAAATCAAGGTGGTTGGAAGGAGAATAACGCTTGGGTTATAACGATAAAACCAACCATGGGATAATCTTTGAAATAGTTTCATTCTCTTTCCCAGCTCATTTTACCCGCAATTTCCCTAACCCATCCTAATCTAACCTAACCAAAGCAAGCGCTGGCACATACCCGTATGAAGTTCATGAATATGCATCCGGCCAAACAGACTAGTGTGAACCGGGCATTAGAGAATGGAAAGAAAAAAACATCGGGCAAAGGATGATGTATACAATAATATGTTGTTATTAGTTATTTTATTGAAGTTATTTAATTTAAAGGTGTCATGCAGTAACTAGACAGGGTGTGGGGTGAATAAATATTCCTTGGCATTGCTTGGAAGAATCGGTAACTTGCAAATCATTTGTTAAATCCACTGAGTATTAATCCAAAGAAACTTACTGAACGTTTTTTGTTGTTGAAATAATTGCCTATCTTGGCTTTTACCTCCCAAGGAGAAAACTGAACCAGCTGCTCGCTCCTCCTCGTTCTACCTTCTTAGTATGGGAAGCCTTTGATTCTGTTTTGGGTTGGATCACCTGGAAAAGAGTTAGTACTTTAAAATGCTAATTTGGCAGTTTGCAAGTCATTAGACGTTAATACTCGAGTTTATATAATACTTTAGTACAGTGCAAATTTAGTTGAGAAATTTGTATATTCTAAGATGTTGGTTAGAACTTTATGTTTATAATAATGCTAAGTGAAGACTTCCAGTGTTTGTAAGATGTTTGTAGACCAGGTTACTGTATTTGTAAATGTGAAGCAAAGGTTTTACCTCTTCATGTTTGAATTATACATTACTGTACAGTACAGTTAATCCTACAAGCATACAGTAAAAGCAGATACAATTAGAAATTTATAACAAATTAAGAGAAAGAATACAGTATTGCATCTCCTTTGCATTGAATTACTAATTATACTGTACACATTTCCAACTTACCTTCTGGGTGGTCAAGTTGTCACAGTGGTCCCCTTCATCACTGTTAAGTGATGCTGGGCTTAGCTGTGTTGGCCAATGGATGTTGCTGGCTTTTTGTGGTGGTATTATCTGTTGTGGTGATTGGTTCCTGGAGTCATGTGGGCCAGGCTTGGTATCAGGTTGTGGTGGTAGAAATTCTTGTTGTGGTTGTAATTGTTGGTTCCAGGGGTTGTGGGGGGCAGGTTGAGGCCGATAGTAGTTAGGTTGCGAATTGTCTTGTTGTTGTTGTGGTGGTGGTGGGTATGAAATGTTAGTGTTTGATCGATTATCAGGCTGAATAGGAAGCATGGGTACATAATCATAGCTTGGGTCATCATTTCCATCATCACTACCATCTTTCTTCTTGACGTGACTTTCATGGTGATGAGAGTCTCTGTTTTCGTGGGATTCCTCGCTTGGGTTATATTCTTGGTTGTGGGGGAACTTTTGAATAGAGTTGGGGTCTTGATTATTATAGTAGCATGTTTGATTATGGTTGGACTCTTGATTATAAAGGTAGGATTGTTGGTTCTGGCATGGAGTTTCGTGGTAGTGGTTAGCATCGGGTTCTTGGGTGTATGTGTTGTTAGTAATGGTGTTAGAGTGAGAGAGTTGGGTGGTGTACTGTGGTGTGACTTGCTGCTCTGTGTATCCTTTGTCATGGGTGACGTTGACTCCTTCATGCTGTGCAACAAAATAGATGAAGAAATACTGAATTAATATACTTTTTGGCATAATTTGAAGATATAGGTACAACAGTCTCAAATCCATTGACCATATTATACCCCAATTAAGCAATGTAAAATATCACACAATGGAATAATATACAGTATAGTAAGGATGAGTGTGGTAACTGTATGGGAATAATCCTCCTTAGTGTATCGGGGAAGGTGTATGGGAAGGTTCTTACTGAAAGACTGGTTGAAGTAACAGGGAATAAAGTTCGTGAGGAGCAGGGAGGGTGCAGAAAGGGTAGAGGATGTGTGGACCAGATATTTGCATTAAAATCAATAGTGGAGAAATATATTGGGAAGGGTAGGAAGTTGTATGCTGCCTTCATGGACTTGGAGAAGGCATACGATAGGGTTGATAGGAGAGCTATGACAGAGATGTTGAGAATTTATGCTGAAAGGCATTGATGCCTTCTATGCAGGTGCAAAAGCATGTGAATACGGGTAGAGGGTGATCTAAGTGATAGTTTTAATATTAGTGTAGGGCTGAGACAGGGGTGTGTTTTGTCACCATGGCTGTTCAATATATATATGGGGGTGAAGTTGAGGCTGCATGAAGCAAATTGGTCCTTGGTGGCAAGTTTATTTACGGATTACACTGTGTTGATGGCTGAGAGTGAAAGGGAGTTACAGAGAGTGGTAGAAGAATTTTAGAGTGTGTGTAAACGAAAGAAACTGAAGGTGAATATTGGTAAAAGTAAAGTGATGGTATTTGAGAGAGTAGAAACTGAAGTGATTGACTTTGCTACACCGTACAGAGTAGGAGTACCAACTAGGACAAAGTGTGAGATAACTCTGAGAGGTGAGAGGATGGAGGAAGTGAAGGAGTTTAAGTACCTGGGTACAGTTCTGTGTAAACGTGTAAGTATGGAAGGAGAAATTACGGAGAGAGCAGTGAGGGGTAGACAGGTCACAGAATCACTGGGAAGAATTATGAAGGGTAGAAGTGTGAGTATGGAAGTGAAAAGGGGACTACGAAATAATATAATCCTGCCAACACTGACGTATGCGTTAGTGACATGGACATGGAGTAGGGCTCATCAGTCTAGAATAGGTGCTGTGGAAATGAGTTCTTGAGAGGAGCATGTGGACTTACTAGGTGGGATGGAGAAAGTAATGAGAGTGTGTATGAGAGATGTGGTATGAGTGACAAGGCAATTGGTATTGAGTGTGGAGTGGTTGAAAGAGTGAAGCGTAATACATTGAGGTGGTTTAGACATGTAGAGAGAATGCAAGGTGAGGAGTTGGAAAAGAAGGTGTATGGAAGTGAAGTTGTGGGACCTGGTGTGAGAGGCAGACCACCGGTTAGATGGCAGAACAGAGTAGAAGAGTATGTAAGGAAAAGAAACGTGAGGGGCAGAGGAGGGCTTGACCAAGTGAGAAGGGAGTGTTGGAACAGGGAGAACTGGAGACACTTTTGCCGTGGCCACCCCCTTGGGGGGAGTTCCTGGAGGGAACGAGGCGCCACAGCTATAGATAGATAGATAGATAGTATTATACACATATCAGTTAAGGATATTGTCTATAACACAATCCATAGGTATAAATTGTTTAGATATAAATTTTGTTATTTACATAATATTCATTAAGAGATACAGTAAATGATGAATGAGTTATTTGTGCTCTAACGTATTCCCAAGTTCAAACTATTTAATAAATACAATACTGTATACTGTATATGCATTACTTTCTAATGAGGTTAGTATTAGCATGAGTAAATAAATAAGCTCTGTAATTTAATTATTTACTTACCTGAGGTACTGCCATGTGTTCCATAGTAGCACGCAGCTTAATGATCCACTGAGGGTCTGGCATGGCACCATCGTCACCGTCACCCTCCTGATAGTTTATGACATGGTACTTGAGACGTGAAAACAGGTCAATCACACGTGACACCAACTCTGGCCCGTATTGACTCGGCTCACGAATCATTGCATCACCAATCACCTCGCAGTACCTGGAGTCGGAGAATAAAGGAACAAATTTTATGAAGTGGAAATAAATATTAAATTACATCAATTTATATTTCAGTGGTTTGTTTGTTTTTTTACCTTGGAAAATTACCATTTTCTGTATACTTTATATCCTTAGGTAAATTCCAGTCTTCATAAGTAGCAGCTGATAACTAGTTACTGTATGCATCAGCTGACTTTAGAGTGTGGAGATGTACAAAAATATAGGAGAGTATACAGACTAAAAACAGAGGCCTAGTAGGCAAGGTATTGTACCGTATATGGAAAAACAAATAATGTGAGAGTGTGTGAAAAATTAGAGGAACTGGCGAGAGCTAAGTAGGGAGTCTATTATGCAAACCTGGGCATTAATTAATTTACCTTAAGGCATCATCAAGAAAGCCTCTCTCAGCAAGGCGGAGGGCATACAGCAGTTTGTACTCCTGGAAGGTGGGTAGTGAAGGATTCTTGTTGGTATCCAAACCAAGAGCATATTCATACACTTCTGCACACTGGATTGCCTCATTGGTTGTGAAGGACTGTTGGAGAGAAGATCATAATCAAAACTTTAGTAAAATACAAGTGGATAAAGTGCCTATTTCACTGCTTAATATTAATATCAAAGTGTAGAAGAACACAATTAGACAGAGAGCCTGGAACCTTTTGCTGTCAATACACAGTATATTATGTGTTGTACAATAAATAACCTCAAAACAGATAAATAAAATACCTTTACAGGAAGTGAATGCGAGGCACCAAGTAACACCAACTTGGAGTCCTTCTGTTTGTAGGTGCCGAGTGTCACGTCTGACACTAGGTAACAGAAGTATGCTGCATGAAGCCGTCCTTGTTGTGCCAGAGTGTCTCCCATTGTGATGAGGGAGGCTCGGTCCTGTTCAGCATTACATGATGGATTGGATAACATTATTGCAATATGTTGCTGCCAGTCACCCCACGCATCTTGTGTGTAACTCTGAGGAATATAAAAGTAGGTTACTTTAGTTAGTATAGTACTGCAATAGGGCAAAAGTTAGGTAGTAGGCAATACAGGTACAGTATGAGGAATTAATAATATATATAGTACCGTGCTGTAATATATTATCATGTAAAGATAGTAAAATTATATATTAGGAAGTACAGGATTAAATGACTGATTTTATATTATGCAAACTTGCATCAACCACTCTTTTCTATCTTGTATGTGTACAAAAACAAGTCTCATATCAATATTATCTCACCATGGTGATTTTTGGAGTTCGGCAAGACAAGTGCTGGTGCAGAGTTTGTAGGACATCATTGTGAGAGACTGAATCCATGAATGCCGCCTGGACATAATTAAAAGTCTTTGAGTCCATCTTGTTGGCAAGAATGAAAGCATGACCCCACAGTCCTTCCTTCATGGCAGTGTCCAGAGCTTTGTGTTTGTTTCCCAAACACAGCAGATTGGTGAACTTTCCCACCTCACCCTTGTCTTGACTGTTCTTACTGCTGATTTTTTCACTATTCTTACTGCTGATTTCTCCACTGTTCTGCCTGCTGATTTCTCCACTGTTTTGGCTGCTGACTTCTCCATTGCTATCACTGCTGACTTCACATCCCTCCTTGTCACCTCTCCCCTGCATGAGTAGTTCAGCAATGTCACTGCCACACAAATAGCCATTGTACCTGACCAAGCGAGCCAGATACTGCCATAACAATACCACAGACTCATGGTCATTAAGGGATGAGTTTAATGTAGCTTCGTTGACTTGTTGTTCACAGTACTTCAACACAGTGTGTTTGGTATTTTCATGTCTGGTGGTATAAACAAATACAGTGATTACACATGTACCCTACGTAAAAACTTACTATGGTGAGAGATAAATCTGTTAAGTATAGTGACCAAAGAATGGGGAAATACAGTGTTGATGGTGAGCTGTAGGCATCTGATTCCTCCAAACAGTGCCAAGAAACACACTAAATCAGTGTAGATAGCATGCTTTGTGGCAAAGTTTGGAGGAATTAGTATAGTCTTATTCACCTGGTCCTACAACATTATTCACTTAGAAACATACGAGTATATTCCTTCCTCAACATTCTGACATCTCAATGGTTCTGGAGAACTTGAAAGACTCTTAAGTCTGAATATTTTACAATTAATGCATAATTAATGCATCTAGGAAATTGTAGTGATACAGTATTTATTAAAAACTTCATCTACTATCAGTCTATGTCCTTGAAATGTTACACCTTCATACAATATTAATCCCAGGAATTATCATAAATATACTCCTTCCTCCTCAGACACCCAACATATAATCTGTAAACATGCCTTAAGAAATATCTTACCGTGTGAGAGGTCCAGGGAAGTGCTTCATTTGTTGGATGACTTTGGCCTCAGTAGGGTCCATCTCCAACATTTTACGTGTATCCCGCACCTGCACTGTGGCCTGTTCTCCTTCCCCAGGTACCACAATCAGTTGACCTGTTGGGGTAAAGCGGGCTAGGATGTGCGGCCGGCTAAAATGTAGCGGAGTGATGTACTGTGGTTGGGATGTGTTCTCTCTCATATCATTCACAATGTTATTTGCAGGGGAGTGACAAGACGTGGTGTTGTGGTGGTTGTGGTTGTTGTAGTGGTTAGTAGTGGTGGTGGTGTGGTTGTTGTAGTGGGTGGATGGGTCGTTGGAAGTGGCGGTGGTGTGGTTGCTGTAGTGGGTGGATGGGTCGTTGGAAGTGGTTGTGGTGTGGTTGTTGTAGTGGGTGGATGGGTCGTTGGAAGTGGTGGTGGTGTGGTTGTTGTAGTGGGTGGATGGGTGGTTGGAAGTGGTTGTGGTGTGGTTGTTGTAGTGGGTGGATGGGTAGTTGGAAGTGGTTGTGGTGTGGTTGTTGTAGTGGGTGGATGGGTCGTTGGAAGTGGTGGTGGTGTGGTTGTTGTAGTGGGTGGATGGGTCGTTGGAAGTGGTGGTGGTGTGGTTGTTATAATGGGTGGATGGGTCGTTGTAAGTGGTGGTGGTGTGGTTGTTGTAGTGGGTGGATGGGTCGTTGGAAGTGGTTGTGATGTGGTTGTTGTAATGGGTGGATGGGTCGTTGGTGTTGGTGGTAGGGGTGGTGTGATTGATTGTTGTAGTGGGTGGAGGGGTGGTTTGCGTTGGTGGTGGTGGTGTGGTTGTTCTAGTGAGTGGATGGTTGGTTGGAGGTAGTGGTGGTGGTGTGGTTGTTGTAATGGGTGGAGGGGTGGTTGGTAGTGGTGGTTTGGTTGCTGTTGAAGAAGGAGGGAACTGAGGCCTGGTGTCTGTATATGTCTGGTTATGGTAGTTCATCCACAGCTGGTAATAATAGTTTGTCCACAGCTGGTGATAATGGTAGTATTGGTGCCAGTCATTCATTGCACCTCTGTTCCTCCTCTCACTGTTCCTTGAGTCATAATAATCCCGAGGGAAGGTGTTATTGTAGTCTTGCCTTTTCTGTCTTTCTTTGGATGAGTGGTTATGGTAATCCTGTGGGTGCTGGGAGTGGGAGGTGACCTGTTCTTCCTTGTGAACCAGGTTGTGTCCCTTCTGGTGGCCACTATCCTGCAACTTGTCCTTGGAGTGGTCCTTCTCATCTCTATCTGAATGATAACTGTGGTGGCCTAATAATTCATCCTGGTATGATTGTTTTTGTCTGACCCGTGAGAATTTGTAAGAGTGGCAGTCTGTGTTCGGTTTGTTTGAGTGGTGGTCAGTGTCACATATCCGTGATTGGTTTTCAATGTCAGAGATGGATTTGTATGAGTGGTGACCAGTGTCAGATTTGTATGAGTAATGGTCAGTGTCATATTTGTATGAGTGATGATCAGTGTCAGATTTGTATGAGTGACTGTCAGTGTCAGATTTGTATGAGTGATGGTCAGTGTCACATTTGTATGAGTGGTGGTCAGTGTCAGATTTGTATGAGTGATGGTCAGTGTCATATTTGTATGAGTGATGGTCAGTGTCAGATTTGTATGAGTGACTGTCAGTGTCAGATTTGTATGAGTGATGGTCAGTGTCAGATTTGTAAGAGTGATGGTCAGTGTCATATTTGTATGAGTGGTGGTCAGTGTCAGATTTGTATGAGTGACTGTCAGTGTCAGATTTGTATGAGTGGTGGTCGGCGTCAGATATATTACAATAACTGTCAGTGTCAGATTTGTAAGAGTGGTGAGCTGTGTTGTTTTTGTCGGAGGTGCCTGATTGTTGTTTCTGGTCATCAGAGTTGTGGGGGGAGTGTTTGAGAGGAGAGTCTTCACAGCAGTCTTGAATAATCTCACCTTCTCTGCAGTCCTTAGAACCATCTGGTAAGAAAAGTTGGTTGGACACACTGGCTGCAGGCTCTTCTACAACCTCCTGCATCATGTTGGTAGTATGAGTAGTTAGGTTCTCTATGGGTCCAACAGAAGGTGATGATATCTCGTTCTCCATCATGCCAAAGTCCAACACTGTTTCACCATTACATGCCCATGTCCGTGTTGAAGAACTGTTCTGCTGCTTCACTTGCTCTACATTGTCTGACAGAGTCTCTAGGTTGGCCTCTGTATTCTGATAACCTAAAGGGGTGGATGTGTGGGCTGTAGTCTCACTCTGGGGTGAATATGGGTCTGGGTGAGACTGGGTGGGGCTGAAGGAAGAATGAGTAGTCTCACGCAGGGATGGAGAAGATGTCTGGGGTGGATGAGGTTGTGTCACAGTGGGGTTGGAAGTAGACGGAGCGAACTCACACTGGGGTGGGGTGATCATCTGAGGTTGTTGAGGGTGAGTCAGGGTGGGGCTGGGGGAAGGCTGAGGATGTATTAATGGTGGAGATACAGTGGGGTTGAAGGAATACTGAGTCCTTTGAAAAGGCTGGAATGGAATACTGTGAGTGGAGTGGGCCCCGTGAGCTGACTGGTTAGAGGCTGAAGATCTAGACAGGGGTGTGTGGGATGATGGTGGTCGTTGAAGGTATTGGACATCAGCATTGGGAAGGTGTGAAGAAGCAGGTAAAGGATGGTAGTGGGTTACAAGAGGTTGGCTGGTTACAACACCATCAGTTCTCTCACATGACTCTGCATTCCAATAGCTCATATTCTCCATTGATCCTGAAAGTAATAACAATGTCAATTTTATTAGGCATGCAAATCCCTACCAATTGCCAGTCTTATTTATACAAACATATTCTTTACAACATCTTGCCTACCTACCCTCTGAAAACCTCTTACCATTTTTAAACATCTTCAGACATCTTCACTATAGGCTACACTACACATCTTCACTACCCACCCCACATCTTCACTATCATCCACACATCTTCACTACCCACCACACATCTTCACTACCCACCACACATCTACACTACTCACCATACATCTTCACTGCCATCCACACATCTTCACTGCCACCCACACATCTTCACTACCCACCACACATCTACACTACTCACCAGACATATTCACTACTCACCACATATCTTTACTACCCACCACACATCATCACTACTCACCACACATCATCACTACTCACCACACATCTTCACTGACATCCACACATCTTCACTACCCACCACACATCTTCACTACCTACCACACATCTTCACTACCCACCACATATCTTCACTACCCACCACACGTCTTCACTAACCACCACACATCTTCACTGCCATCCACATATCTTCACTACCCACCACACATCTTCACTACCCGCCACACATCTTCACTGCATCCATACATCTTCACTACCCACCACACATTTTCACTACTCACCACAGATCTTCACTACCCACCACACGTCTTCACTACCCGCCACACATCTTCACTTCCATCCACACATCTTCACTACCTACCACACATCTTCACTGCATCCATACATCTTCACTACCCACCTCACATCTTCACTACCCACCATACATATTCACTACTCACCACATATCTTCACTACCCACCACACATCTTCACTGCATCCACACATTTTCACTACCCACCACACATCTTCACTGCCATCCACATATCTTCACTACTCACCACACATCTTCACTACTCACCACACATCTTCACTACCCACCGTACATCTTCACTGCCATCCACACATCTTCACAACCCACCACACATCTACACTACTCATCATACATATTCACTACTCACCACATATCTTTACTACAAAATACCTACCGTATAATTATTACTGTACATTCTTATGATGTTAAGAGTAATATTCCTACAAAGACTTGAGTAAGAATAATGTTTGTAGGCAACCTCGAATATTTTGATACAGGGAACTAACTAGTATATAGATAGATGTTGTTGTTGTTGAAGTTCCTCAAGCTGTCTGACCGAGCAGCCCCGTGTTTTTGTTGTTGTTCCCCAGACTGTCTGGCCGAGCAGTCCTGAGTCAGGTTGACCGAAGCCGCGCAGATGCTCGGACCCCCAAAAGGGAGCCAGGGGGATTGTGAGATCTGTTTCTTCGAAGTCAAAGAAGAGGGGACTGCTGGCTCACGGCCATATACTACAGTTGCCTTTATAAAGGTTCTTCTTTACTCCCTGTTTTGTGTCTGGCGTAGATGTGGCAGCATAACAATATTCGAATTGCACTTATGAATGAGACCAATCTCCCTGCTGAATCATCCTGTACTGTATCAGATGTGATCCGAACGTGTCCAGCGTGCCACATGTACCCCACAGCCACTGCAGGGGGTAAAAAATTAAGGACCTTTAGGCAACTGTACCCTCGAGCCAACAAACCCACCGTCAGTAACCTTCCTTGTTGTGCCACCCAATCGGGCGATCTTGCCAGCTTGTTCTATAGATTTATTGATAACATACAGTATTCTACAACAGTATTAGTGCAACTTATTTTTAATGTATAGCAGTATGGTAGTGAAGATAATTCATATGGGTGTTGTTTATAGTTACGGTGTATAGATGTGTTGATAGTATTTTTTACATTATTAGTGCATATTATATTTTATGGATAGCAGTATGGTAGTGAAGATAATTTATATGGGTGCCAAAATGTACTGAATGGTAGTAGAGATGTGTATATTCTTGTGAAAAATGTATCAGTAATGAAGTGAAATGGGAGGGGGTTTCTCCCGTCGAAATATATTTAAAGGTAGTAAGGAATGATCCATATCGCTTTAAGGAGATTGTAGGTATAGGCCTACAGTGTTCGTAAATCTGGAGCAACTGATTCCTCCAAACTATATATTCCAAGCAACAGGACACCATTATATTAAATTTTGTCCCTCTGGTCCTGTTTCCTGACTTTGGAGGAATGAAGGCACTCCATTGTAACAAAAGGATGCTACCCCCTTAAAACATGTGTATTAATCGAGAGAAGATGTATTGTATAGTAACTGACGAGGACTAGAGCTCGGCAAGAATCGGTTCCAGAACCGGTTCTAGTGTAGTAATTCTTGATGATTTACTGTAGCCTACCTTGGAATCGGTTTTCATTTTCGGAACCGGTTCTAAGGAAACGGTTCCACCAATAGTTGTTGTTGGGTGCCTGCGTGGCTTATTTTTCTTTAATAAAGTTATGATTTGGTAAATTGGTAATGTATATCTTTCTTCCTACAAAATAAAAATTAATTTCTAAAGTAGCCTACCTGTTATAAAAAAAATATCTAATGCATTTGCTATCAGTCGCAGTCAGCAAATTAAGGCTTTAAACAGTATTACAGTAAGGTAGGTACACACTAGGATACAAAGTCGCGTAACTCTGTCCCTGGACCGTCTGTCGTGTTTCAGAGAAATCTAAATTTGTCTCGCAACAATCGCCAGACAATGTCTTTGGATCACGTACACACCACGATACTTTATCCAGCAAAAGTCGCTCAACAATTTTGCTAGACTGTTTAATTATGCGACTGTCTAAGGAAAATCTAAATGTGTCGCGAGACAGTCCAGAGACTAGATTTCGGTTGTATCTCGTCTCCCACTAGACAAGATACAAGTCGCTAGGTGAGGAGGGATTTGCCAAAGGATGACAGATTATAAATATTTTGTTTCTTTTTAAAGTTCGCATTTACAAATGCTATTCTAAACAATTCTAGAGTTATTTATACCGTGTACTCTAATCTTGCATAAAGTGATGCGCATAGAACCGCTATTACCTAGCTATCTTCACAAAACTGTCTTCTCAGCCTGTGTCCCGAAATAATTTATTTTATACATATATATATATATATATATATATATATATATATATATATATATATATATATATATATATATATATATATATATATATATATATATATATATATATATATATCTGACAACTTTCCCCCTAGATTGGGTAGCAGCACCAGCCGTTTCCACACCCACTGATATGACAGCTACTATATACTGTAGTACTTACTGGGCTGCTACAATTTGTTCTAGCGACAAAGTCGCTGGATTGTCTTTCGATTGTCTTGTCTCGTCTTGTCTTGTCTTTTCGTTGGTTTAGGTGTAATCACCATGGTCGACCTGGGGGTCTGCCGTTTCCACACTTGCTCTCAATCTTGCTGTACTGTATTTGGTCGATGATTGAGTTTGAGTGTTGGGCCGTGTGGTATAGGAGGCTCATCTCGTATTTGTTCCAGGTACTGATCTAGCCTCCGCTTGAAAGCCTCAGTTTTGCACCCAGTCAAGTCTCTATATAATGGCTCTTGGGAGGCAATTGAAGAGCCTGGGTCCATTATTTATGAAGCTTTCACCCTGGATTGTTTTGAACCTTTATGAAACACCGTCTAATGTCCTTCTGACACAGGTTCTACCAAATCTAGGGTGGTTCTGGCTCCTGATGTGTTCTTGTGTTGAATGGTCCTTTGTAGGGAGTACAATCTTAGTTGTTTTAGTCTTTCCCAGTAGTTAAGAGGGTTTGTGATTATTTTTCTAGTGAATACTCTTTATACATGCTCCAACTATTTTGTATCTCCTTTATTTTATGTGGTGACCATAGCTGGCAGCAGTACTCCATTTTTGAGACTACAAGAGTTTTCCAGAGCGGTAGTAGGTGCTCGGGGTACCTTGTAAGAAATGTTCTGAGTATCCAACCAGACATTTGCCGAGCAGTTCTTGTAGTGTGGCTAATGTGCTCCTTGAAGGTGCAGTTGTTGGTCATCCAGACCCTCAGGTCTCTGAGTGATTCTTTGGTGTCTATCTTTTCTTTTCCTACTTTATATTCATATTCCTTTTGTTCTTAGCTCGTACCATACCTAATAAGTTCGAATTTATTTTTGTTGAATTTCACTGTCTAGCAACAGTCCAGCGACAAAGTAGAAGAAATGTGTAGCGACGGCCTGGCGCCAGTCTCTAGAGTCTAGACAATCCAGATACAAAGTTGCCTTGTCTCCAACGCGTCTCTGGACTGTCGCCCACCTTTATCTAGATTGTCTCGCAACAGTCGAGATACAGTCTCTCGACTTTATATCTCGGTGTGTTCTATGTTAAAATAGACAGCAATTAAATAACATTGTCATTTAATCTTAGGAACCTGTTTTGAAACCTGTTCCAGCGGTTCCTTTCGTATTGAGAACTGGAACCGTGGGTTTTCAGATTTGACAGTTCTTGCCCAGCCCTAACGTCGAGGGTATTGTATTTAAATGTTCCCGCCAAAATAATGTAAACAAATGACGTCACTTGACAGTACGAATCCTCCAATATTACTTGAAACTTTACATTACTTTAGACTACCCTTTCTCATTTTTAAGCAACATAATAATATAATGATTATTTAAATGTGATTTTCGTTATCTTTCATTCATCTTCCAAGTTTCGTACCCGAATTCTCAGACGCCACGGAAAGTTTTCGATTGTAGAATAACAAAAGCCTTCTCCATCATATATCACACTGCTTCTCATCTTCTTTTCATATTATAATACAATTTTGCATACTAGGTGCCTGCTTGTTATCCTAAAAGGTATATTAATATATTTAAATGTGGCGCTACCTGTTTGATGACAGGGTTTATAAGTTCGCTGTTTTCTCGCCCATAAATTATCTTGTTTCATGCCATGTAGCCGCCACCAATATAATTTTATGTTCAAACTTCCTTCGAAATATCATAAATACCAATTATACTGATAGGAAAACATACATATTTACTACTAGCAGTAACTACTAAACCCAAATATTGGATAATATAAACTAACTTAATGAATTCTAAGGGCTCAGGTACCATTAGTGTAGGTGTTGGAAGGATTATTTAATTAAGGGGGTGTAGTTACTGTAGTTGTGTTGGCAAATTTGGAGCAAATGATTCCTCCAAACTATTCCAACCAACAGCACACCATCATTTTTTGTTAATCTAGCCCTATTTCTTGGCATATTAAGGAGTAATGAGTAGCCCTCCAATATCCCAATAATTAGCCCATCAGTATTATAGGTATGTGTTTTGGGCGGTATTTAGGGTAAGGACTGGGCGGGTACAAACCTTGGTAACACTGGGCCGGGGTCTGTCATGGCGAGGAGGGTTGTTGTTGTTTGTTTGGTTGGCTTACCCCGCTCGCTCCCTATATTATACTAACTCCTTCATGGGATAATTTCTTTCCTTACTGCACCTTGTGACCTCCAGCCGGTATAATGTGAAGGTGAGAGACATTGTTATTGTTTTTATTGACTGATACGAGAGATGCTCACAGGTCTTCACAATAGGAGCCTGCGAGTGGTTGGGTTTGGTGGCCGAAACCTAAACAAACAAACAATATATTTTAATGATTTTAGGTTATTATATTATCTGTAGTAAGGTATTTATGTAATGGGAGACAAGTGAGAGACATTGTTATTGTTTTTATTTAGGTTATTATATTATCTGTCTTCACAAAAGCCTAATTTACGAGAGGTTTGGTTTGGTTGGCTGCAACACTAAACAAACAAACAATATATTCTATGATTATAGGTTATTATATGTGTATTAAGGTATTTATGTAATGGGAGACAAAGTATTAATGTCATATACTTGAGTTTAGTGGTAGTTTATTGTATGGGACCAGCAAGTTGAAACCATTACAGGAATTATATTTATTATTTATTTTATTTTTTTAAATTATTATTTTCCCTTCTTTGGTTTATACTTTACCATTTTACAAAGCTTAAGGATAAAGGAATGGGGAAGTGGAGTATTGGTGGTAAATCTGGGGCAAGTGATACCTTCAAACAACTCCAAGCAACAGGCCACCACAGCCATAATATATACTGTAAATAATTAATAAAGTACCGTAAGTTAGGCTTCGAGTATAAAGCTAATGTATTGTTTCTGGCTGGCGATATAACAGAAATTTTCTGTAATATGGTAGTTTGATCTTCCATACCCAAGGGTCAGAGGTAAAGATAAAAGCATCAAAAGATAATATTTGCAGTGGAGAGTTACAGTACACTAATATAAAAAGTCCTGATTAAACTTTACAATCAGACAGTTCACTTACACATTACTTTACACTTTACTATTGGACAGTATATTTACATTACACTAAAATATATATAATTTATTTACCAAAAAAACTGTTCAAGTGTGTGTTGGAAGGGTGAGTGTTGTGGGGTTTACTCTCAGCTGAACAAAGCCATCTGTCAATATACAAATTAATATTAGGTTATGTTTTACAGAAATGCCTGGCAGCCTCTGTGAAGACCAATTTGATGATGTCATCCCGCTTTAGTTGTGACATCTGTGATTTAAACTTTAACGGGAAGAAAAACTTGACAACTCATATGCGTAAACACACTGGTGAAAGACCATTTAAGTGTGAGTTTTGTGGATTGTCCTTCGCTCAGAAATCCAATAAGAACGCACATGTTCGGATTCACACTGGGGAGAAACCATACAAGTGTGATTTGTGTGATGCTTCATTTTGCCAGAGAAATGGTCTTGTAGTCCACAAGAGAACACATACTGGGGAGAGACCTTACAACTGTGATGAATGTGGAGCTTCATTTCCTCAAAAGCGATCACTAATTATTCACCACAGATCTCACATGGGCATAAAGCCACACATGTGTGATGTGTGTAACCAGGCATTCACTACAAAGAGCCACATGTTAGCACACAAAATAAAACATATACAAGGAAACACAGTCAAAGTTCAAGAATTTGTAAGAGCCACCGGGGAAACGGTATACAAGTGTAACATTTGCGATATGGTGTTCACTCACCGTTCTCGACTGGTCACACACACCAGGAAGCACACGGGAGAACGACCGTTTGTGTGTGGGGAGTGTGGAGCTTCCTTCCTGTGCAGTACAAGCCTTAACACCCACCGAAGGAAGCACACTGGTGAACGTCCTTTCAAATGCAGCTACTGTGATTCATCTTTCATACTCAAAAGTTACCTCACCATGCACACCAGGACACACACTGGTGAGAAGCCCTTCCAATGTGACATCTGCCAAGCAAGATTTACCCAGAAGACTTCCCTTTCAACCCATAAGAGGATCCACACCGGGGAATGCCCTTATGAATGTCAGCAATGTGGGGAAGCATTCCGTGATAGGGGAAACTTTTGGAGACATAAGAAGAGACACTTGGTGGCTGGGGATAAACCTTTTATAAGTAAGCCAGTACCTGCCTGGCCAGAACTTACAGTGAAACAGGAGGCACAAGGTCAACCAAGCAAAGAAATAAAGGAAGGTATTGATGATCATGATGATAATGATGATGATGAGCAGCCATATATGTTTTTAGAACCAGAAGTGAGGATAAAACTTGCAGATGAACCCTGGGAGATAGAAAAGAGAGAAGAGGAGGATATAAGGTTACCAGCATTACCAGTGTGGCAACCAGTGATGGTGAAACAGGAATCACAGAAACTACTTAACAGGGAAGAAATTGAAATCAGGGTGGTGCAACAACCTTACAATGCCAAAAGTCCAATAATGGGCAACAAACTGGATGATGATATAATAATTTTAGATTCAGAAAAAGAGGAAAGCATGATATTAGCAAAAAAGGAAAACCGAGATGAAAGATGAAGTTGAAAGAGGCTTATGAGAGCAGCTATGAGAGCATAATGTGAAACTCATACAAATATAGTCATCCCCACAAACATATTTTGCATAATTGCAGTTACTGATCTTGAACGTTGTCTGTGAATTATTGATATGGTATGGTATTATGTTTTTATAAGTACAGTATATGCATTGGAAAGATTTATATTTTTTACACCTACAATTTCGTACATCAGTGGTTCTTAACTCTTAGGTTGTGACAAAAAATTTAGCAGCTGAACAGTTACTGGAAGATATTATTATTATTAATGTATTTTTTTTATTATTATTATTTGAATGGATAATGTTTGTCAATGCATAAGTTACACCCACATAAGGTTATTCTCTATTATGATGCAAATCTGAATTATGAGGATATTAGTCATTTAGTAGATTCTTGACAAAAATTATGGTCAAGAACCACTGCCTTACACCTTTTTTTTCATCCCATTTAATTAGTTCTCATCCTTAAAACTCAATATACTGAGACAAAATGAATATTGAAACACAATTACCAGTATGAGGAGATTTAATGTTTTACTTTTTTTTTCGGGCAGAATACTGTAGGAGAAAAATGCCATCAGTAAGGGATCATAATTTTGTGCTTCAGTATTCAGTCCTTGTCAAATTATAATCATAATCATCAATTTCCCTTTTTTATGTTGTTTAATATCCAATGAGTTATTCATGTTTTAAAGTACTGTAGTTTATATACAGTATTCCTCAACTTCCATTCCAGAAGCTAACTCAGTTTTGTTCATGTCTTCCTGTAATCTAACATTCCACTGTTGTTAAATACCTTTTAGTTACTTGCTCACTCTGTCATCCTTAATTAAAATAGAAAATGGGCATCACGTTAGTACATATTCCTCCATCATCTGTTTTTTTTTTTTCTTTTTTTCTTATCATATTTCACCAAGGTTTTCATCTCATTTTTGTGAATGTAAGATTCATGATTGTACTGTGGTCAGAATCAACACACATCTATTCATCCTAACTTATGATCTGACACCCATCTGCAAAGAGAGGGACATAACTCCTATAGTATTTATAAATTCTACTGATAATACTCACTAATTGGTTATCAATACCATATATGGACATGCAGACAGTGGACATAATATTAGTCAATTTGGTGATGTACTCATTTTCACCTTGGGATGCATATAGTACATTTTACTGAAATGCTAGACAGTGGACAAAGTAAAAATTGTAGATATAAAGACTATGTGGAGGAACCCATGGCTGCTAAAGTCCCCCATACACGGTGCGGATGGAAACATACCGCCCACACATGGTCAAACCACATCTCAAGACCAACTGTCAGTTGCTTTAAATTTGGCAACATGGTGGAGAGTGGCACTCCCTAACCAGGAAATAAGATATGTTGGCAGCTGCAGTGGTCGCCATAAGGAAGAAAATTAACACTAGTAAGAGAAAAGAGAGAAAATGGAGCAAAAGCTGGCTACTGAAATGACAACAGGTGTCTCATATTTCATTGCTGGATGAACTGAAACTTGATCTTGGTGACTGGTAAAAATACAGTGCAATATTTAAGAATGGACCAGGAGCTAGACTTTGGAGCTGCTGTCAGTTGTCAACACCTCACAAAAAAAAAGAAAAAAAAAAGACTATAATTAAATTAATTGCGGCATCCTACCCTTGCGCTGCCAGTGGTGAGACTGACAGTTGCTCTGATAATCAATACATTATATGCTGCACATACACGATGCAATGCAGCCTCAACTGACTGGATCGACGGATTTCAAAACCAAGCATTGTTTGGTCAACGTCAGACCACGATCAGCCCATACACGATCCAATCTGGTTGGATCCAACCATATCCGCCAGCAGATCTCACGACCAGATCGCACCAAGTATGGGGGCCTTAATAGAAGTGAAATCTTATGAAGAACTATGGAAGACAACTTATCAAACACTAGCACTGCTTGCTGTAATATTCATGTGTTTTCCCATCTTTTAATCTTAAATGTAACAAGAGTCAAGATGGTATTGCTGGTTGACTGTCCATTTAGTTATCTGGTATATTGTTTGACTAGATAACAGAATCATGGACCAACATTGCCTACCGTCATAATCCTTTGTTTTCCACCTTTTGCATTTTTTTAACAAGAGCCAGAATAGTTGGCGGAGTAGTAAAACAAAATGTGAATTATGATATAACTAGACAGAATGAATACGGGAATATCATTTAAGGAGATTTTATTAATGATGTTATGCCATTACTCCTTCAATGTGAAAGCACCTGAGGGAATATCAAACTGTTATTAAAGACTTCTCTTTGAATGATGTTTCCATACATTGTATAGGATAATGTATGTTGAACATAATTGCTTACTTTCCCAGATGTGTTGGTGCTATTGTTGATTGTGTCTCAGAATGCCTCCAACACTAACATAGAAAAAAAAGTAGAACAAACACTGCTGCATAGGCAATCCTTTATAAACCCTTGGATGTTGGGCATTTTCCCTTGGTAGTTTGCATCTTTTGGCATTAGTCCAAGTATATTATTTAAGGTGTGAACTGTTCATGTGTTTAATTAATGTTGAACTTTATTGACAGTGCTTTACTCCAATAAGAAAAGTAGTCTGGTGGTAGCCAGAGAAATATGCTAGTCTTCAGTTGTATTAGGGTCTGTTTTGGACTCACCCAGGAAAGGTAAATAAATGCAAGTGGTCTTCATTCAAATTTTATGATGGTAAGATATCTTACATAAAGGATCACTTGTCTTTATTCCATTTTAACCATCCTGGGTGTACAGGAAATTTTGGATTGCAATTGCACGTTCAATGAAGCCAGCAGCAACCTTAGCCTCTAACCTTGAGATTTAGGGCCATACTCGAGGAATATCATGGGTGAGGCAATGATATTGGATCCAGGTATTGTAGTCTATGAAATCATTGGTAATATGGATCCCATGACTTCTTCCTTAATACAGCTCTAAGAGATATCTACTGAGGATACTGTTGTCTGTTCTGTGAACATGGCGAATATCCACAGTTGATGTAAAAGTAGATAAATAACTCAAACTGGAATCACACATGAGCCAGTGATATGCAAGGTACAGTTGAACCCTCTAGTGAAATCAGCTATGGATATTTACCATATAAAAAAGAATCAGACTACAAATAATTACTGACTTTTGTATACATTCTGTAGCCCCCTTTTTACATGGTGTATTTATTAAGAAAACATGACTGTGTGTACAAGATGTAAATAGTGAATTATAGTATTATAATTTGAATAATTTTATCCAGATTATCAGAAGGTAATGTGAGAAAGAGTCCAGGAACTAGTTTAGGGAAATGCACAGTGGGCCATATTCCTAGTCAAACTGAAAGGCCTGTATAGTAAGGCTAATCATGTAAATCCCCCATTATCAATACAATAATTATAACCTTGTATGTTGAGATTATGGGCATGATATGTACTGTGTATACTGTGTGATGAAACTATGAGCAAACAACACAACAGGAGTCTAGTGCAATATGGTTGTTCTGTTCTAGCACATTACAGGTCAGGAGTTTAATCTCATGAAAATAATTCAATAAGGTTATTTACCCTTATTGAGAGAAAAACAGGGTTAAAGGCATAAACTGTCAGTGGCTTATAGTTAGACTTAGATACTGTATTGTATATTGGACTTACAAACAAGTCTGAGTAGCCATTGAATACTCCCTTAAACACAATGTGTCTAGGCATCTCCAATGACATTGGACTTGATTTTGATTTTCATGTACTCTTTGTCTGCTAAATGGGTGAGAGAAGCAGGCATCTTGCTCTTTGTTCTCACACATTTTAGAGAATAAAAATGAAATGTCACCTTGTTTATACTGAGGGAGTTAAATAAATACTGAAAAATATGTAAGTGAATCAGTATCTATGTCAGCTGTGTATGAGTGTATGGGTTTGCTGTATCCCTGTTTACCGAGTCAGATATTGAGCCTTTCAAAGTGCCATGAATATCATGCACTCAAATTTTACTTACTTCACCCAAAGGTTGTATTTGGCAGCCTTGCACACCAGATCACAAAAGATTTGGATTATGAATCAGTATTAGATAAAATTATGATCAAATTTCTTTCACAAAGTATTACAGAGTATGAAACAGTAGAAGTCACAATCCATAGTTTTCATATATAAAATGGTCCAAAATTGATAATGTTTTCTCAGTTGCATTTGGCAGTACCAGTACTTGGTGAGGGAAGACTGTGTTACTGCAGCTGTGATTGGTGGATCTGCTAACTTCTAATAAGTCCACCCATCTAAATTATTGTATGCAATCTTACTTCACCAAGTGCTGTCTGGTAAATAAGTAAGAACAGGAATAGGCTGGGCCACGTGAATGTTTGCTGACTGTACAGGGTAAAAAAACTAACCCAGTGCCAAGAATGATTCAGGCAAAAAGGAAACACTAGGTTAAATCTCATTCCAACACATGAGGCTTTCAATAAATTACCAAATGAAAGTAATTGTGAGACACTTCCCTTCAAGGTTAATGGATTAACCTCACCTGTTCTATATTCTCACTTGCATGGAAAAGTGACTCAAGATTTTATTGAGATTTACCCTAGCCTTTCCTTTTTCCTTGTCCTATAATATTCTTAAGGCTCCATTAGTTACTCAACTGTCTCTCCTCATACAGGGCCATATGCTGGGAGTCATTGTCGTTGCCAAGCACTTGACAATTTTTGCATATGACCCAGAGAGAGAGTTTCATATCTGTAGGCCAGATAATTGTACAAACAAATAATAAAGTGGCATTACTCCATTCATCGGCTTGGAACTCTGTGTTTTTTTTTTCACATATCCTATGAATTTGAACTCAAATCATGCAGAGGTAAAGAGTACTGTATGTGGCTTATGGATACTCTCATGCACTTACAGTATAGTCACACTTTTGCACACACAAACTGATGTGACTCTACACTATACAGAATATGAAAATTTATCCATGAAGGCTGTGTGCAATAATTGTGGCCTTCATTGTATGGCATTAGAAAATCCTTTTAGAATTTTCCAGTATTCATCCAAACTACTGCATGCCACAACATAGATTACTTCACTATAGGCTGTTTTCTGTTGCAAACTTTGGAGAAATCAGAAATCTGCAATGAACAAATTGGCCCCATATATTTTTGTACAATCCTGATAATTATAAAGCACCAAAGGACTGAAAGAGTATAATATATAACCCCAAACCTGGAGGTGTAAGTGATGCAGCCCTACACGGCACCAAATACAGTGGATGCAATGTTTCACTCCGGCCCGTACAGGATGCAATAATACGGTCATTAGATTCTGGTGGTTAAGAAGCCATTATGGCACATTAACAAAGAGGAGGATACAATGAATCAGCAACAGGTGGAAGCGACTCTTGAAGCTTTAGTTCAGTGTCATTGGTTTCTCCTCGGTTGTTTAGCTTCTCTTCAGGCCAGACCCACTCTCTTCTTCCGTCCCTCCATTCCTTCTATGTATATCCTTCGTGCCTGCTGTCCATCTACATTATTTCCTTCCTCGTGCTGCAGGGTCTTTCAGGTCTAGTGTGGTCTTTCTTCTTCAATTCTTTTCTCCTTTGTACCCCGTGGGTGATATTGACTGCAAAGCTGTAGGTGATACATTAAGGGTTTTGGCACCCCATTGGACCAGAGTCAATCCTTTTTCTATCCTCAACAGTGCCTCCTTTCCTTATTGTTCCTTCGTGTAAGCTGTCCCTCTTCCTTTTGGTACAAGATCTTCTTGGCCTAACACAATCTTCTTTCTACCTCCCTTTACAGCCTTACACATTAGGGCTTCAAAAACAAATTATGAGTTCCCTTAACACAAAAGAGGGTCCCATATACTATATCTAACCCCCAAGGGCCCTCAACACCGCTTAGCCATTAACAAGATGGAGAGAAAGAGGTGTGTCACTATCTTGGCCCCTAACACATTCAGTATACAGTATTACTCATTGGGGCGAGACTCATGGAACACTATAAATAAAGAAGAGAAAGGAAGTCAAGGTTCTCGAGGCAACATCAGCCTTATATGGAGTTTCTTTACGAGTGCGTTTTTTATGGTAAGGGAGAGAGTATTGGTCTCACACGCCTTCCTTCACACTGTCTCCAGGCTTAACAATGGGGGAAGTACAGTGTCGGTATGTGTGGAGCAACTGATTCATCCAACATATTCTAAGCAACAGGCCACCTTTATTTTTGTTAATCTAGTCATGTTTCCTGGCATACTTTGGAGGAATCAAGGTGCTCCAATGAACCAAAAGTATACTAGTATCTCCCTAAGTATTCTTCAGTTGGGGTCCTTTCTTTGTCTGTTATTACTTTTCTTTGAATAAAACATAATAGGTTTCTCTTGAAGCTTTAAGGCCAATTGTAGGCTTCGTATTCCTCCATACAACGCTGACAATCTCCCTCTGTAATAATTATGTGTTTTTTGTGTCACAGTTTGGAGGAATAAATAACTTCCAATCCTCTGACATCACAAACACAGGCTCCATAAACAGACAATGCTACAACAAAACAAACGCCATAGGATAATGTGTACAGTGATGCTCTATTAATTGTCGTGTCGCAGATTTGTTCGAAGATTTAAATGTAACTAGAGTGAAACATTATGAGACTCCAATGACACGCGGCGAAAACTATAATAATACTTTTACCTCGTCACCTTATGTTATTATTATCACCATATAGCACGACAGGACTATTGAGGCTCAACTGTGGTACGGGTGACCTCAACCAACAGACAGACAGACTTCCTCACCCGTGACGTCACCCAGCCACTCTCACTCCACCCACCTATATACCAACCACCAATACCTTCTCTCTCTCTCTCTCTCTCTCTCTCTTTGATGGTTACGGAACAAAATACCTTCTCTCTCTCTCTCTCTCTCTCTCTCTCTCTCTCTCTCTCTCTCTCTTTGATGGTTACGGAACAAAGTACGGTACTCACGATCTAAGTAACATTGTATGTGTACAAGGTGGTAACTTAGAAGAAAATGTTTGAAGTACAGGGAGAAGTTATTTAAAATACGGCTATTTGACTAAAACTTTTACTTACATTTGACGGAAAATAACACTAACTATCTCGACATCATCTCCATTAACCCAATTTAACTAATGTAACCTCAAATAACCAAATAAATAAATAAATAATAATAATAATAAAGTAATCGCAACCCACACTCCCTAACCTAGCCTAATCGCAGCTAATAAAACGTAACGTAACCTAACCTTGCTCAAGACAGACAGACAGACATACATACATACAGACAGATACCCTCACCGTGACGTCACCCAACTCTCACCCCGCCCACCACCACAACCACCAATAAACAGGTAAAGCAGGTATCACAGGGGGCTATTATATTCCTCCGTCCTGTGGTCAATCTAAGGCTTCCTACGTCCTCCAACCCGTTTTATGAGGTGTAGAGGGCAACGAGGAATCTATGTCAGGCAAATTTAACTTTAGATCGGAGGATGATGGACGGAAAACGGAGGAAATACGTGCCAGTGTGATAGACCCAGAAGGGGTTATGCTTCTTCTGTTGGTGAATTTGAAGGTCTCTGATTCCTACAAACTTTGCCACGAAACAGATCCCATATTAGTATAAATGAGGGCGTCTGTTTTGTGGTATAGTATGGAGGAATCAGAGACTTTCCAAATCACCAACAACAGAATATATCCCCTTAAAGTCGTCAGCCCTAATTTCTCTCTCTCCTTATGGCCTTGTTTTCCAGACGATCCTATTTGGTTGGGAGGTGTAGGCTATACTACTGTGGGGGCGAATTATTATTACTGGAAGGACACTGATTCCTCCAAACTATTTATTTATACAGTGTGACGGGAAACAGAGTATATTATAAGGACAGCCAAAATGGTTTAATTAAGGGGAGGCTCTCTTGTTGGTAAATAGGAACACTACCGATTCCTAACTATACCAGAAAACAGACGCCCTCAAAGGTGATCATAATAGGGAATCTTCTGTTTCGTGACAAAGTTAGGAGGAATCAGAGACCATTCAATTCACCAATAAAAGAACCTTCCCTTAATTAACTTTACTATCGGACGACACACAACAGTAATTATATATAACCAGTATATTGTGTATTATCCTATACGAGGCTATAGTTTTACCGCCAAAATTAAAACTTCACCTGCTGAAATTTTGCCTCCATCACAATTCAGTTCACAGAGTGGGAGAAAGTGAGAGTGGGAGAGAGTGATGAGAGTGTTGCGGGGGTGTTGACACGTACGTACGTCTGTTGGTCTGGCTAAAGAGCTAGGGTCAACCAGCAGCCTCCACAAAACAATATTCCTTAATTTAGGTGATAGTATACTTTTTTTGGTACACTAGAGGGCCTTGATCTTCTAAAGTCTAAAGTATACCAACTAGGAAACAACAGGACCAGAGGTGAAGAAAACTAATGGTGGTCTGTTTGTTGCCTGGAATATATACAGTAGTTTGGAGGAATCATATAGTTGCTCCAGATTTACCAACAACACATATAGATGACAACTTTGTATTTTTCTCTTCCTAAAAACCGGGGAATTATTCTGGTAAGCACTGAGGGTTAATAAGTGACTTGCTGGGGCTAAGCTAAAACCAGTTATGTTAATTAACTTATGTATTTTAATGTGGTTTAATTATTAACGCCTGGTGATTTGATTTACTTATCACAGGGGAATCAAACACAGGTAATTAATGAGTTAAATAATATAATTAACTAATATAATTAACTAAGGTAATTAATGAGTTAACTAATATAACGTTAAGCCTTAAGGGGGTGCGGGAGTAGGGGACAGGCTGGGGGGGGGGGAGGGGTTGGGGGGTGCGGGAATAGGGGGACAGGCTTGGGGTGGGTAGAAAGCCTGTCCCCTATTCCCGCACCCCCCTAACCCCCCTAAGCCTGTTCCCCTACTCCCGCACGCCCAAAACCCCCCAAGCCTGACCCCTTACTCCCGCACCCCCCTAACCCCCCCCCAAGCCTGTCCCCCTATTCCCGCACCCCCTTAAACAACACCACGAAGTCTCTAAAGTAATGCGATCAGAATGTCTAGTCCATTAATTATATCCTATCGTATAGAGAAAAAGGGAAGACTTTTTATTGTTAGTAATATGATAGTGACCTACAAACTGTCATGTATGTGTCCATCATTCAAGGTTTAATTCAATAATAACGAGTTAACTACATTACATACTTATTATATAACATGTTCACGAGCAAAGAAAAAAAAAAGTCAATTCTGTATATAGTATAATTGTGAATATTACCTCAGTGTGGGATTCCTCTCACTCCTACACAATTCCTAGAGCATGAATCTCCCTCCCTACACCACACTAACCTCGTCCCGTCGTCGTCACACAGAAAATTCCAGAAAAGACAAACTATTCGAAGAAAGAAACTATCATGGTCCACCCACGTTGTTGTTACATATACCACACGTGTCTTAAGCCAACATTAACTTGAAATAAAACTAGTATGTATAGTAAAGGTAATGACTGTATAGCTGTGACACTCATTGATTACTACTGTTTTTTATTATGTCACTAACTGCATGTTGAGTATACTAGGACAAAGAATTAAAGAAGTACAATAACACAGATGAAAGGTACAACACACACACACACACACACACACACGACTTGTTGGCTAGTAGGTGTGGGTCTTTTTAACAGCGCGCGGCAGTCGACTGTCAGACTCCAGAGAGAAAAGAAGTGTGGCACGAGTTGTTCTGTACCATCACTAGCGACAACTCTATCAACCTCAACCGACAACAACAACACACTTCTCTACCAGCCAACCAACCAACCTCTACATACTATATCTAAAGTGAGTAATGTTATGTTATATTGTAGACATTTTAACTCTAATTACATAACCCAACTTCTACACACTATACCTAAAGTGAAGTATGTTATATTATAGTTATTTTTTCAAGGTGATCTCACTCTTATGTAACCCAATGTGTCAGTTTATTTAATATATGACAGTATTATGGTTAACTACAGATGATTTTACTAAGCCACTTTAAATACGACTATACACACTAAGAGTTAAAAGATATCTCGATGACCTCTCTTACTTAATTAAGACTATCACGACTAACTCCAGATGATTTTAATCGATTGAGGAGAAAGAAGCAGGGAGTTGGTTAATGGAGTCTGTTTCCTGGCATAGTTTAGAGGAGTGATGTGTGTGTGTGTTGTGTGTGTGTGTGTGTGTGTGTGTGTTGTGTGTGATGAGGCGAATCAACTAAAACATATTTCAGTTTATCATGTCATTTATCACCTATAGAATCATGTCTCTCTCCTCCCCTTCTCCTCTCTCTCTCTCTCTCACACACACACAAGCCCTCTCTCTCTCTCTCTCTCTCTCTCTCTCTCTCTCTCTCTCTCTCTCTTACACACACAAGCCCTCTCTCTTACACACTCACACACAAGCCCTCTCTCTCTCTCTCTCTCTCTCTCTCTCTCTCTCTCTCTCTCTCTCTCTCTCTCTTCTCTCTCTCTCTCTCTCTCTCTCTCTTACACACACACATAAATTCTCTTTGTCTCTCTCTCACACACACACACATACACGGATTCTCACTGTTACTCTCTTACACGCAAACCCTCTCTCTCTCTCACACACACAAACCCTCTCTCTCTCACACACACACGAATGACTCACATAGTCTTGTTACTACACTATAACTCTTCCTCCAAGTACTGTACATACATACATACCACCAGTTCAGATGATTCACAGTTCACCCATGGAAGGGATTCACACAGACATAGAACAAACACGTTGAAGGGGCGATTCTCTTTTGGTAAATCGAAAGGGCTGCTGATTCCTCCTAACTATATGCTAAAAAAACAGACGCCCTCATGGTACTAATAGGGGATCTGCTTCTTGACATAGTTAGGAGGAATCAGAGACCTTCCAATTCACCTAAGGACCCTGTATCGTGTTTGTAAATTGGAGGCTTCTGATTCCTCCTGACCATGCCACGTAACAAGCTCCTTCGATATAAGTGATGTTTCGTGGCAATATTTGAAGGACTCATTTATCTCCAAATTTCTGACTACAACACAGGGTCCCTTAAGGGGGTCGTATTCTGTGTGTGGGTGTTGTGGAGTTTGAGTAGCCCTCTAAACACTACAACAAATCAGAACCCCCACTGGTAAGCTTCTATATGATTTGCTTTCCGGTCTAGTCTAGTTTGGAGGAATCGAGACTCGAGTAGCCCTCCAACTCACCCATACATACATACAGTCGAGTACATACCCTCCCTCAACAACACACAGACTTATAGGAAGGAGTGTTTACATGTTAGAGTAAACACAAAGGTACCTGGTAGGACTTGGCACGTTGTAAAGCAAGAATACACACACACACACACACACACATCCTCTCAGCCTCAAAACCAGATATGACAGATCTGATGCTCATTCTATTTCTACGAAGAACTGTGAGTGTGAGGATAAGGGTGGGTCAGTAGGAAAAGTTGACAGGATGTATGTATGTATGTATGTAGCCTATGTATGTATGTATGTATGTATGTAGATAGGGTGGGTGGAGACATGTGGGGAAACTGTATGTGTGTGTGTGTGTGTGTGTGTGTGTGTGTGTGTGTGTGTGTGTGTGTGTGTGTGTGTGTGTGTCAAAGCAGTTCAGAGCCTCCTACTCACAGCCTACTTACCTGTCGGCATTCCTTAAGCCCACACACACACATATACATTTGCCTGCCTACTTGTCTACACACCTACATACTGTCTACACACACACACACACATATCTATACCTGCCTGTCTGTCTGTTTGTATGTCTCATGCATATCTAACCACTTTCTCTTTCAGTATCATTCAATCAATATGTCTGTCTGTCTGTATGTGTCTGACACTACCACACTCCCAAACCTCATCCTGTGTGTGTGTGTGTGTGTGTGTGTCTGTATGTACACCTGTCTGTATGTGTCTGACTACACACTCCCAAACTTCTTCCTGTCTGTCTGTCTGTGTGTCTGTCTGTATGTATCTGACAACCACACTCCCAAACCTCTTCCTGTCTGTCTGTCTGTGTGTCTGTCTGTACACCCAAATCACTCCCTTCCTGTCTACTCAAGCCATCTTCTCTCAGTTCTGTATGTATGTATGTATGTATGTATGTGTTATAGATATGTGTTTATTTCTGTACTGTATGTACTTAGATGTGCGTGTGTGTATATATATATATATATGTATATATGCTTGTTCAGTATATATATTTATGTATGTTTTTTGTATGTGTATGTATGTATGTGTATAAGTATGTTTTTAAGTATGCTTTTTTGTATGTGTATGTGTGTATATATATATATATGGTTTTTTTATGTATGTATTTATATTTATGTATGTATGTATGTGTTCTTTTATGTTTCGAGTTCCCTCCCACAGGATTGTAAAGTGGAATCCTTATAAGGGGTTCAACCTACTACCCACACTCTACTCCCCCCCCCCCACACACACACACTGCACTCCCACTCTCTCACCCACACTCACTCCTCCACTCTCTCACCCACACACACTCCCCCTCTCTTCCCCACACACACACACACACACACACACTGCACACCCACACACTCTCTCTTACCCACACACACTCCCCTTCTCCCCCCCACACAAACACTCCCTCTTTCTTCCCCTACTCACACACACACACACACACACACACACACACACACTGCACTCCCCCTCTCCCCACACACTCTATGCCCACCCTACACTGCCCACAACACCCCTTCCCCCACTGCCCACCCCCCACACTCACACTCTTTGCCCCCCCCCCAACATACACACTCTTTGCCTCCCCCAACCCCCCACACTTACACACACTCTCTTTCTATCCCACCTCACTCTGTAATGCTCATCTCAACTCACACTGTTTTATCTCTCTCTCTCTCTCTCTCTCTCTCTCTCTCTCTCTCTCTCCTCTCTCTCTCTCTCTCTCCTCCTTCCTACCTTGGGGGCTTTAGGTGGGTGTGAGGTATGTGTGTATGTGGGAGTCCTGAAGGTTGGGTGTGTGTGTGTGTGTGTAGGGTGTAGTGAAGGTTGTGTGTGTGTATATGTGTATTTGTTTATAGTGTGTAGGTACGGTGAAGTGTGTGTGTGTGTGTGTGTGTTACGTAGGTGCTAATACGAAGAAGTATGTGCGTGTGTGTGTAACTGAGAATAATAGGAAAAGTGTATATGTGTGTATGTGTGTGTGTGTGTGTGTGTGTGTGTGTGTGTGTGTGTGTATTATGTAGGTGCTAATACGTCGAAGTATGTGCGTGTGTGTGTAACTGAGGAAAATAATAGGAAACGTGTGTGTGTGTGTGTGTGTGTGTGTGTGTGTGTGTGTGTGTGTGTGTAAGGTGTTGTGTAAGTAGGAAATGAGTGTGTGTAAGAGAGGTGTGTGTTGTTGGAAGGTTACGTGTAGGATGCATTTAATGTGTATACGCGTGCGCGTGTGTACTTTGCGACGAGTGAGAAGCTGGTTACCGGTATTTATATATTTAGTCCCCACTCGCGCGTTTGTAGGAGAGAGAGAGAGAGAGAGAGGAGAGAGAGAGAGAGAGAGAGAGAGAGAGAGAGAGAGAGAGAGAGAGAGAGAGAGAGAGAGAGAGAGTGAGTGAGTGAGTGAGTGAGTGAGTGAGTGTGTGTGTGTGTGTGTGTGTGTGGTGTGTGTGTGTGTGAGTGAGTGTGTGTGTGTGTGTGTGTGTGCATTAACCATTACAACAAATTGAGTAATGACTAATTCACTAACCATCCTACACTTTCTCTTCCATCTCACCTTCAGTCTTACACCCACTAAACACTGCACGTATATACACAACAAGGAACATCAACAAGTCTGACAACATTATATATATACATGAAGGATTGAGGGTGTCGCATATGGAGATTGGAATCCTATTGAAATTAAAACTGGCAATGAATGAATAATACAGAGAATAATATTATTTATTAAACACTTCCTTTTACCATCATTATATTTCTATCTTTTGTTTTTTTTCACTCAACATATTCTCTCTCTCTCTCTCTCTCTCTCTCTCTCTCTCTCTCTCTCTCTCTCTCTCTCTCTCTCTCTCTCTCTCACTGACTCACTCACTCTCTCTCTCTCTCTCTCTCTCTCTCTCTCTCTCATCTCTCTCTCTCTCTCTCTCTCTCTCTCTCAAAGCATACATGTAAGGGATGGCTTTCTGCAACACTTATTATAATTTATGGACCAATATTCGTTATCTAAAAACAACTCTACCAGTCACAAGCTTAATTAAGGGACCCTGTGATGTAGTCAGAAAATATGGAGATAAATGAGCCGTTCAAATATTGCCACGAAACACCACCTATAGGGAAGGAGTTTGTTTCGTGGCATGGTCAGGAGGAATCAGAAGCCTCCTATTTTCATCCACGATCTGTACAGGTTTCTTAAGGAGGTATTAATACACTTATGGTATGTACATAAATTAGAGCGCCTTGATTCCTCCAAAGTATGCAGGAAATAGCACCAAATGAACTTTAAAAAAATGTATGGTAGCCTGTTGCTTTGAATAGTTTGGAGGAATCGGTAGCCTTCCAATTTACCAACATGAAAATCTCCCCATAAAGTGTATTTCCTAATTTTCTATTCATGTGTTGCGAAAATGTAACTCTTCAATAATATTTTCACTACTACATTTCTCTCCTTGTAAATGTATCACTGAACAAGACAAAACTATACCAACATCAAATAACTACCGTAACTATTAATCTATAACTAATAAAAAACTAGAAGCTTCCCAAAAATATATTTATACCATCACAGTCTAACACAAATTGAAATGAAGAAATATACGAAAAAATAATATTAATAATAGTAATATAAAAAACTACAAAAT
>JAWQEG010004647.1:0-5000 GCA_033782935.1 Petrolisthes cinctipes | reverse complement strand
TTAGGTTAGGTTAGGTTGAGGTTAGGTTAGGTTAGGTTAGGTTTGAAGTTAGGTTAGGTTAGGTTTGAGGTTAGGTTAGGTTAGGTTAGGTTTGAGGTTAGGTTAGGTTAGGTTAGGTTAGGTTAGGTTAGGTTAGGTTAGGTTAGGTTAGGTTTGAGGTTAGGTTAGGTTAGGTTAGGTTTGAGATTAGGTTAGGTTAGGTTAGGTTTGAGGTTAGGTTAGGTTAGGTTTGAGGTTAGGTTAGGTTAGGTTAGGTTTGAGGTTAGGTTAGGTTGAGGTTAGGTTAGGTTAGGTTAGGTTTGAGGTTAGGTTAGGTTAGGTTAGGTTTGAGGTTAGGTGTAGGTTAGGTTTGGGTAGGTTAGGTTAGGTTTAAGGTTAGGTTAGGTTAGGGTTAGGTTTGAGGTTTGGTTAGGTAGGTTAGGTTTGAGGTTAGGTTAGGTTGGTTAGGTTTGAGGTTAGGTTAGGTTAGGTTAGGTTTGAGGTTAGGTTAGGTTAGGTTAGGTTGAGGTTAAGTTAGGTTAGGTTAGGTTTGAGGTTAGGTTAGGTTAGGTTTGGGTTAGGTTAGGTTAGGTTTGAGGTTAGGTTAGGTTAGGTTAGGTTTGAAGTTAGGTTAGGTTAGGTTTGAGGTTAGGTTAGGTTAGGTTAGGTTTGAGGTTAGGTTAGGTTGGGTTAGGTTAGGTTTGTGGTTAGGTGAGGTTAGGTTAGGTTAGGTTTGGTCTGAGGTTAGGTTAGGTTAGGTTTGAGGTTAGGTTAGGTTGGGTTAGGTTAGGTTTGAGGTTAGGTGAGGTTAGGTTTGAGGTTATGTGAGGTTAGGTTTGAGGTTATGTGAGGTTAGGTTTGAGGATATGTGAGGTTAGGTTTGAGTTTATGTGAGGTTAGGTTTGAGGTTATGTGAGGTTAGGTTTGAGGTTATGTGAGGTTAGGGTTGAGGTTATGTGAGGTTAGGTTTGAGGTTATGTGAGGTTAGGTTTGAGGTTATGTGAGGTTAGGTTTGAAGTTATGTGAGGTTAGGTTTGAGGTTATGTGAGGTTAGGTTTGAGGTTATGTGAGGTTAGGTTTGAGGTTATGTGAGGTTAGGTTTGAAGTTATGTGAGGTTAGGTTTGAGGTATGTGAGGTTAGGTTTGAGGTTATGTGTGGTTTGGTTTAAAGTTATGTGAGGTTAATTTTGAGGTTATGTGAGGTTAGGTTTGAGGTTATGTGAGGTTAGGTTTGAGGTTATGTGAGGTTAGGTTTGAGGTTATGTGAGGTTAGGTTTGAGGTTATGTGAGGTTAGGTTTAAAGTTATGTGAGGTTAGGTTTGAGGTTATGTGAGGTTAGGTTTGAGGTTATGTGAGGTTAGGTTTGAGGTTATGTGTGGTTAGGTTTGAGGTTATGTGAGGTTAGGTTTGAGGTTATGTGAGGTTAGGTTTGAGGTTATGTGAGGTTAGGTTTGAGGTTATGTGAGGTTAGGTTTGAGGTTATGTGAGGTTTGGTTTAAGTTATGTGAGGTTAATTTTGAGGTTATGTGAGGTTAGGTTTGAGGTTATGTGAGGTTAGGTTTGAGGTTTGTGAGGTTAGGTTTGAGGTTATGTGAGGTTAGGTTGAGGTTATGTGAGGTTAGGTTTAAGTTATGTGAGGTTAGGTTTGAGGTTATGTGAGGTTAGGTTTGAGGTTATGTGAGGTTAGGTTTGAGGTTATGTGAGGTTAGGTTGAGGTTATGTGTGGTTAGGTTTGAGGTTATGTGAGGTTAGGTTTGAGGTATGTGAGGTTAGGTTTGAGGTTATGTGAGGTTAGGTTTGAGGTTATGTGAGGTTAGGTTTGAGGTTATGTGAGGTTAGGTTTGAGGTTATGTGAGGTTAGGTTGAGGTTATGTGAGGCTAGGTTAGGTTAGGTTAGGTTAGGTTAGGTTAGGTTTGAGGTTAGGTTAGGTTAGGTTAGGTTTGAGGTAGGTTAGGTTAGGTTTAGGTTAGGTAGGTTAGGTTAGGTTTGAGGTTAGGTTAGGTTAGGTTTGAGGTTAGGTTAGGTTAGGTTAGGTTGAGGTTAGGTTAGGTTAGGTTAGGTTTGAGGTTAGGTTAGGTTTGGTTAGGTTTGAGGTTAGGTTAGGTTAGGTTAGGTTTGAGGTTAGGTTAGGTTAGGTTTGAGGTTAGGTTAGGTTAGGTTTGAGGCTAGGTTAGGTTAGGTTAGGTTTGAAGTTAGGTTAGGTTAGGTTAGGTTTGAGGTTAGGTTAGGGTAGGTTAGGTTTGAGGTTAGGTTTGAGGTTAGGTTAGGTTAGGTTTGAGGTTAGGTTAGGTTAGGTTAGGTTTGAGGTTAGGTTAGGTTAGGTTAGGTTTGAGGTTAGGTTAGGTTAGGTTAGGTTTGAGGTTAGGTTAGGTTAGGTTAGGTTTGAGGTTAGGTTAGGTTAGGTTTGAGGTTAGGTTAGGTTAGGTTTGAGGTTAGGTTAGGTTAGGTTTGAGGTTAGGTAGGTTAGGTTTGAGGTTAGGTTAGGTTGGGTTAGGTTAGGTTTGTGGTTAGGTGAGGTTAGGTTAGGTTAGGTTTGGTCTGAGGTTAGGTTAGGTTAGGTTTGAGGTTAGGTTAGGTTGGGTTAGGTTAGGTTTGAGGTTAGGTGAGGTTAGGTTTGAGGTTATGTGAGGTTAGGTTTGAGGTTATGTGAGGTTAGGTTGAGGTATGTGAGGTTAGGTTTGAGGTTATGTGAGGTTAGGTTTGAGGTTATGTGAGGTTAATTTTGAGGTTATGTGAGGTTAGGTTTGAGTTATGTGAGGTTAGGTTGAGGTTATGTGAGGTTAGGTTTGAGGTTATGTGAGGTTAGGTTTGAGGTTATGTGAGGTTAGGTTGAGGTTATGTGAGGTTAGGTTTGAAGTTATGTGAGGTTAGGTTTGAGGTTATGTGAGGTTAGGTTTGAGGTTATGTGAGGTTAGGTTTAAGTTATGTGAGGTTAGGTTTGAGGTTATGTGAGGTTAGGTTTGAGGTTATGTGAGGTTAGGTTTGAGGTTATGTGAGGTTAGGTTTGAGGTTATGTGAGGTTAGGTTTGAGGTTATGTGAGGTTAGGTTTAAGGTTATGTGAGGTTAGGTTGAGGTTATGTGAGGTTAGGTTTGAGGTTATGTGAGGTTAGGTTTGAGGTATGTGAGGTTAGGTTTGAGGTTATGTGAGGTTAGGTTTGAGGTTATGTGAGGTTAGGTTTGGGGTTATGTGAGGTTAGGTTTGAGGTTATGTGAGGTTAGGTTTGAGGTTATGTGAGGTTAGGTTGAGGTTATGTGAGGTTAGGTTTGAGGTTATGTGAGGTTAGGTTTGAGGTTATGTGAGGTGGGGTGGGTTGTGGGTTAGGTTTGAAGTTATGTGAGGTTAGGTTTGGGTTATGTGGGTAGGTTTGAGGTTATGTGAGGTTAGGTTTAAGTTATGTGAGGTTAGGTTTGAGGTTATGTGAGGTTAGGTTTGGGTATGTGAGGTTAGGTTGAGGTTATGTGGGTTAGGTTTGAGGTTATGTGAGGTTAGGTTGAGGTTATGTGAGGTTAGGTTTGAGGTTATGTGAGGTTAGGTTATGTTATGTGAGGTTAGGTTTGAGTTATGTGAGGTAGGTTTGAGTTATGTGAGGTTAGGTTTGTGGTTATGTGAGGTTAGGTTTGATGTTATGTGAGGTTAGGTTTGAGGTTATGTGAGGTTAGGTTTGAGGTATGTGAGGTTAGGTTTGAGGTTATGTGAGGTTAGGTTTGAGGTTATGTGGGTTGGTTTGAGGTTATGTGGGTTAGGTTGAGGTTGGTGGGTTGGTTTGGGTTATGTGAGGTTAGGTTTGGGTTATGTGAGGTTAGGTTTGAGGTTATGTGAGGTTAGGTGTAGGTTATGTGAGGTTAGGTTTGAGGTTATGTGAGGTTAGGTTGAGGTTATGTGAGGTTAGGTTTGAGTTAGTGAGGTTAGGTTTGAGTTATGTGAGGTTGGTTGAGGTTATGTGAGGTTAGGTTTGAGGTTATGTGAGGTTGGTTTGAGGTTATGTGAGGTTAGGTTGAGGTTATGTGAGGTTAGGTTGAGGTTAGGTGAGGTTGGTGTGAGGTTATGTGAGGTTAGGTTGAGGTTATGTGAGGTTAGGTTTGAGGTTATGTGAGATTAGGTTTGAGGTTATGTGAGGTTAGGTTTGAGGTTATGTGAGGTTAGGTTTGAGTTATGTGAGGTTAGGTTTGAGTTATGTGAGGTTAGGTTTGAGTTATGTGAGGTTGGGTTTCAGGTTATGTGAGGTTAGGTTTGAGGTTATGTGATGTTATGTTTGAGTTATGTGAGTTAGGTTTGAGTTATGTGAGGTTGGGTTTGAGGCTACGTGAGGTTAGGTTTGAGGTTACGTGAGGTTAGGTTTGAGGCTACGTGAGGTTAGGTTTGAGGTTACGTGAGATTAGGTTTGAGGTTACGTGAGGTTAGGTTTGAGGTTACGTGAGGTTAGGTTTGAGTTATGTGAGGTTAGGTTTGAGTTATGTGAGGTTAGGTTTGAGGTTATGTGAGGTTAGGTTTGAGGTTATGTGAGGTTAGGTTTGAGGTTAGGTTATAACCTCAAAAATAACCTCACATAACCTCAAACCTAACCTCACATAACCTCAAATCTAACCTCAAATAACCTCAAACCTAACCTCACATAACCTTAAACCTACCCTCACATAACCTCAAACCTAACCTCACATAACCTCAAACCTAACCTCACATAACCTCAAACCTAACCTCACATAACCTCAAACCTAACCTCACATAACCTCAAACCTAACCTCACATAACTTAAACCTAACCTCACATAACCTCAAACCTAACCTCACATAACCTCAAACCTAACCTCACATAACTTCAAACCTAACCTCACATAACCTCAAACCAAACCTCACATAACCTCAAACCTAACCTCACATAACCTCAAACCTAACCTCACATAACCTCAAACCTAACCTCACATAACCTCAAACCTAACCTCACATAACCTCAAACCTAACCTCACATAACCTCAAACCTAACCTCACATAACCTCAAACCTAACCTCACATAACCTCAAA
>JAWQEG010004646.1:45000-74493 GCA_033782935.1 Petrolisthes cinctipes | reverse complement strand
GGAAATCAGAAGAGTACTGATTCCTCCAAACTATGCCAAGAAACAGAACCCCTCCATATGGAATTGCACAAGGGATATGTTTTATAGCTGAGTTTGGAGGCCTACATTGACTCCAAATTGAACACAAAAGGTGGCTTCGCTTAACTCCCAAAGATAATTAGGAAAATATAAAACGTCATATCCATTGAAACGCTGTCTTCAGGGTCCAATGTTAGAGATGGCGTCCTGTGAATTGTGAATGTAGATTGATGAGGTGATGATAGATGATGACTGGAGATGAATGAGACGTAGGGATAAGTGATGATGATGGTGGGTGATAAATGGTTGCACTAGATAATATCACAATGGGTTGTATATAATGTTCGGGGAATCATGAGGACTCTACAACTGAACTAACTATATACCCAAGATGTACTGACCATAAAGGTGTTTGTTGTTCGTGAGACTGACTTTTGCAACTAATATTTTCTATACGTTGCAGTTAATGATGGTTTCCTACATTGCTAAATTATATATATCGTTCCTGGAAAAAATCGCTTATATTGGGAGGGAATTAAGAGAGGGACAAGGAGTAAAGCACTGATTGCAAATAAGCATCTATCCCCAAATTAAACTATTGTAATGAAGATGGATTTTTCTTCTCAATATACACGTCTGGTCTGTACTGTTTTGGGATAGCCTTTCAATAAACAAACCTGTCTCTCGTGTGAACTCTAGATGGGCTTATGATCCACAGTCAAGTATAAAAAAAAAAAAAAAAAATGAAAAAAAATGAAAAAAATGAAAAAAAAATGAAAAAAAATAAAAAAAATAGATAGAATAAATAGATAAAATAAACAGATATAATAAATAGATTAATTAAACTGTACACATCCACCCCAGGTCAAGGTAGGTATTACACTGACTTCTGGTGGCAGCGGACATGAATTTATAATCTAACTGTACCCAGAGATTAGAACCTAGTGGTCGTATTTATTAGTGTGTGTGGATAACTCAACTATCCAAAGTACAGTCGGCAGCATAAGTTCTCTTCATATCCACCTGCGTATGTATTAGCTATGGTGATGTTATAATACAATTTTAATGCAGGGATGACAGATATATTAAATTATTTCTCCTATGGTAAATTACGTATGTTGTTGGAATAAAAACTGGTTCAGAATGCAACTATCTGGTCATATTATAGCAATGTAATTACACGAGATGGACGAGAATTTATGCTGTCGGCTGTACATTCAGGGCTAACAAAAAAAAAGTGTCATTTGCATATCCTTTGTTGCTGGGTTTTTGTTTGATATTTTTTACTGCTTAAACTTAATTTTTTCGTGGCTTTGATTGACATACGTTTAACCAAAATATAGACATTAATTAAGGAAAAGTATACTTTATTAACCTCTAATAAAAGCAATGAGCGTTACACCGTATATTAAAACCAGTATATATGCTGTTCAATTATGCATGTATGCAAAACGATTATGTAAACGAATAAACAGATGCGTAAATGAATAACAATATAAATAAATATACAAAGCTCACACATATTATATGATAAGATTATATGCCACACCTTAGAAGACTTTTTATACTCTTAGGCTTCGGTCCAGATTTTCAGGTTTTGAGTGATAAAACCACAATGATACGACGTGTACCGTACGTTGCTTTTTCATGGTGCTGAAGAGTCAGGTTTTTTTTTTCACTGATTTACCAATATATATAAATAAACCTGCTGCCATTTGAGACAGAGAGAAGGGGATATATATATATATATATATATATATATATATATATATATATATATATATATATATATATATATATATATATATAGAGAGAGAGAGAGAGAGAGAGAGAGAGAGAGAGAGAGAGAGAGAGAGAGAAGCAATACAAATGTGTGATAAGAGTATGCAAAGTGAGGTGAATATAGTGACTAAATCGAACGTTGCAAAAAGTTGGGCTAGCGGTAACGATTAACATAAGGCGACAGAGTGATGAAGTGTGATGAAGGAGGTGGAGAAGCTACAGAGACTGCCAGGCTAATCTATGGTGTACCGTGGGAGCAAAAGTCTTGATGCACGTGAGAGGGACTGACGTATAGGATAGGTAATCACGGGACAACTTCCTTCCTGTAATGAAATGCATGAGTTGAACTATTTCGACTCGGATTGACCGTAGTTACTCATTGGGTTCCTAGCTGCTTGTTCCTCTTATAGAATCAAAACTATTACTGGGGAAAGTGAAGGCCAGTGTCGAATACATAACAAATAAAAAACAAGGGTTGAAAATCTGTCTTAAGGGGGTGCAGGAATAATAGGGGGGCAGGCTTGGGGGGGGGGGGGGGGGTTTGGGGGGTGCGGGAGTAAGGCACAGGCTTGGGGGGGGGGGGGTTTGGGGGGTGCAGGAGTAGGGGACAGGCTTTGGGGGGGGGGGGGTTAGGGGTGTGTGTGGGAATGGGGGACAGGCTTTCTACCCACCTCAAGCCTGTCCCCCTATTCCTGCACCCCCCAAGACTGTCCCCTACTCCCGCACCCCCTTAATTCTTCCTTAAGTCTGAAACCCTTTGATCTCAACTGTACCAAGATAGATTGACTGACTGTTAAAGTATCCAAGTTGGCAGCACATCTTTGAACGCTTAAAAGAGTTGATACTTATGCTCTGTGAAGTGAAATTTAAGAGGGCCTTCCTTTGTGGGCGAAATGGAGGTGCTACTGAATCCTCCAAACAGAATCCTCCAAACAGAATGGAGGTGCTACTGAATCCTCCAAACAGAATCCTCCAAACAGAATCCTCCAAACAGAATCCTCCAAACAAAATCCTTCAAACAGAATCCTCCAAACTAATGCCACCAAACAGAATCATGCGCATACTCGTATATACTGAGATACTACTACAATGGTCTGTTTCCTGGCTCTTGTTTGGAGGAATCAGTGAGTGTACCCCTCCATATTCCCTCACATTAGATGACCCCCTATATAAAAAATGTAATTTGATGTGGGGGAAATTGGATGGGGGCTACTGCTTCCTCCAAACTGTACCAGGAAACACACTCCCTCTGTATTAAAACAAGGGGATGTGTTTTATAGCAGAGTTTGGAGGCTACGTAGGATCCAATTTCTCCATAATAGAGATACGTCCCTTTGTGTAGGATTGGTATACACTCGTGATACATAATTCCTGACCAGAGTGTGAGGATCAGAAAGCTTAGAATCGCCTGGTATTGTTCATTTCCCCACCCAGTACATCTATAGAGGCTGAGTTCGTATGTAGGGTATGTGTGTGTGTGTGTGTGTGTGGAGCCTGCTATTCGTCTCTGGTCAAAGATTACATATCACGAGTGTACGAGGCAGCAGCGTCTAGGGTGAGAGTGGGCTAATTGGTCTGGGTCCTGGGGATTATCGATATTAGAGAGAGAACGTGCGTGAGGAGGAGGAGGTGGAAAAAGAGGAGGAGGAGGAGAAAAGGAGGAGGTGGAAAAAGAGGATGATGATGAGGAGGAGGAGGAGAAAAGGAGGAGGAGGAGAAAAAGGAGGAAGAGAAGGAGAGGAGGAGGAGGAGAGGATGAGGAGGAGAAAAGGAGGAGGAGGAGGTGGACTGTTGGTATAAGAAATTGTTCCAAACATTGTAAGGCTAGGAAAAGGAAAAGACTGATGTGCCAGTTTATGAAGATGTGTGTATGTGTGTGTGTGTTACCCTGTGCGCAAATTCACTAGGGTACTGACAAGCTTACCGTGGGCCCATGAATGAATGTACTGTACACATGTTTCTCATTATTAGCAAAGTGATATGCACGAGATCAGATGAACGTACACTCGTGATACATAATTTCTGACCAGAGTGTGAGGAGCAGAAAGCTTCGAATCGCCTGGTATTGTTCATTTCCCCACCCAGTACATCTATAGAGACTGAGTTCGAATGCAGGGTATGTGTGTGTGGTGCCTGCCGTTTGTCTCTGGTCAGGGATTACGTATCACGAGTGTACAGTACGCTTACACGACGTATTCATGATAGTGACGTGTATAAATAAGGTGTCGTCATCTAGTGGGGCAGAGGAGAAGCTACCAACATCATCACGAAGCTCCACTGTGATCTCATCTAGTGCGACACCCAATAATCTCGAGGCCTCGCAAGAGTCACGGGCTACTGACAGCCTACAGTCCCGAGGTTGAGATAAAAAAAAAAAACAGTAAAAAGGCTACAAGTTTCATATGAGAAGAAATTTATACGTCATAACCTACATGACTGAAGAAGGAATTGACGTAGAGGCTTCGAAAGTCACAATCCCCTTAAAAATGTTGATCTGAGTTAAGAAAGTTTCAATGCAAGTTCCCAATAATTAAATAGAAGCAAGTGGATAGAAGCAGGGACAGGAGGGAAGGGTAAATAGGAATGATTAGCAGGGAGAGGTAGGTAGGTAGGAATGATTAACAGGGAGAGGTAGGTAGGAGTGACTAGCAGGGAGGGGTAGGTAGGTAAGAGTGACTAGTAGGTAGGTAGGTAGGAGTGACTAGTAGGTAGGTAGGTAGGTAGGTAGGTAGGAGTGACTAGCAGGAAGGGGTAGGTAGGTAGGAGTGACTAGTAGGTAGGTCGGTAGGTAGGTAGGTAGGAGTGACTAGTAGGTTGGTAGGTAGGTAGGTAGGTAGGAGTGACTAGTAGGTAGGTAGGTAGGTAAGTAGGAGTGACTAGTAGAAGTGGCTGTCTGTTGCACCTGCTCTACTAGTTTTCAGCCAAGGTCCATCGCTTCTACCTCCTCCAACACCACCACCACCAACACCACTACCCCCTCCTTCCTCCTGCCTCACACCTTGCTACTATTTTACCTGTACTAAAAACAACATACTATCTTGCTTTTGAAGGCCTTTACCTGACTGCATGCTTAAAGAGTTGTAGGACATTGTTAACTGCAGTATATATAGATTTAATTAACCTGTTTGGTAATATCCATGATTTTATTGAGGTTGGGAGGTTCATACAGTGCAGATACGGTACTTATATACAGTGTTCTCAACGAGGAGGAACTTTATAACATTGACGAACCTCGGATTAAGAAGAGATTTAAGTTATACAGTAAAGTATATGATGGACATCTACGTAAACACAATTGCAGCAGAACAAAAAAAACTAGCAGAAAAATGATTCATACACACTGGCAGCAGAAAAAATAGATGAGGAAAACAGAAAGGAAGTATAAGGATAAAACCTAAGCATTAAAAAGTGACAATAATATACAGAATCAGAAAGCGTGCGTGTAAGTGTGTAATATTATGCTTATGTGTAAAATACCTGTGTGTGTGTGTCTGTGTCCATGTGTGTGTGTGTGTCTGTGTCTGCGTGTGTGTGTGTGTGTGTGTCTTTGTGTGTGTGTCTGTGTGTGTGTGTGTTTGTGTCTGTGTGTGTGTGTTTGTGTCTGTGTGCGTGTGTGTGTGTGTGTGTGTGTGTGTCTGTGAGTGTGTGTCTGTGTGCATGTGTGTGTGTGTGTAAGTTTTCGTAAGGGGGCACTACATTTTCTCTCATCTTCCGAAATAATTGAAATCTTGTTCTGCCTCTCCATCCCTTCCCTTCCTCACAACCCACAAACCCACTCGTCTAGTTTTTCTCGCCTGAAATCCAACACTTTCCCGCATTCCCCACCAGCAGACCTCTAAGCCTTAATTACCTGTCCTCATTTATTTCATGCAACATACAATAACCTGGCTCTTCTCCGTCTCTCTTTTGCCACATTTCACCAAGCTTCTCATGGGAGGGAGTTACCGGATAGGAGGAGGGATTTTACGTTTTCCCTCATGTCTGCCTCATGCATTTCTCTCATTCGAAGGACATGGAGAAATTACACGTTCCAGCTCATTTTTTTTTTTTTTTTTTTCATTTCAACTGGAGGATAGATAGATTTTACGTTCTCTCTTCATGTCTGTCTTATTTCTCTCATACAAAGGGTATATATAGGTACTTGGAGGGATATTACGTTCTCTCTCATTTCTTTCTGATGAGACTAACTACTTACATCCAGTCAAGTACATAAAAAAAAAAAAAAAAAAAAAAAAAAAATAGTAGGAGCCTCTCATCTTCATCCTCGACGCAGCTGGATACAGGAAGTGGTCTAGATTCTTTTAGTAGATAAGAATGACATTGCAGGGACTCTGTCTAAACGTGGCTGGCAATAAAGAAACCACTCGAGGCCAAAAAAAAAAAAAAAAATATTGCCTAATGTTTGTTGTTCATGCTGAATTAATTGAGAGTGTAATGGCCTGTATTTCCCTAGGGGCTTTCAGTGTCCATTCTCACCTAGATAAAGTGAGTGAAGACGATATTTATCAAAAGTAACACATTTCTTTATACTCTAGTTAATTCGAGAGTTCCGGAGTTAAACAAGGAGCTCAAACACAAATGGCCAGAATTATACAGTAGATAGAAGCTTCATTCTGATTATTATAGTGAGAAGAGTTTGTGAGTAGTTTACCAAGAAGCCATCGTGCACAAGGTGTCTTAAAATCAGTCTGGTAAAGGTAGGGGGCATTAGACACTGAAATATTTACACTTTAAGGGGGTAATTCGCTTTTGTTACATTGGAGTGCCTTGATTCCTCCAAAGTATGCCAAGAAACAGGACCAGAAGAGCAAAAATAATGGTGTTCTGTTGTTGCTTGGAATAGTTTGGAGGATTCAGTTGCTCCAGATGTACCAACATCGAATTTCCTCCTTTACAGTCATTTATATTTATTGTTACACCATTTATTAACGATACCATAATTATAGGCCTATTGTAAATCAGATATATACTCAATTTATCTATGTTCTATGCTATTAACTTTGTCTTACCATAATTCCCCTCCTTTCGACAACAATGCAGTCAGTCCTTTTTCTATGTGGTCTTTGGTGAATGGAAAGAAAGGGTGTTATATATTATTTTTTCTCATAGCAGATAATGTGTTTGATGTCAACGCAGCAACAAGTCCCTGAGGCAAAATAATTCCATCAGTTATCATAAACCCATTGCCACTCCTCACAAGGGAGATCAACAAATTTCACCCAACCCGCTACAATGTTAAATCCACTTCACTGTTACATCCACCACATTGTATCTTACAGCTACAGTCTTTAATCCAATCCATATTCAGTAACCAAAACAGAAGAGGAGTTATATCTTTTCCCAATCCCAAGTCGTATGATTTCCCCCCCCTCCCCCCCCCCCCCCCTCAACATGAATAAAGACATTCCCGGCTGCAGAGAGGGAGGTGAGAAAACGCTCGCAGTATTGATTGGGTCAGTGTAATACGGAGGAGGAAAGTGAAAGAATTAGTTGGCTAAAATATACTACAGTAACTCCGGGCCCTTATAGCATGGAAAACATAGAAGAAGAGGCGTTAAAAAGAGGAAAGAAGACATTCTTAAGGGGGTGCGGGAATAGGGGGACGGGCATGGGGGGGGGAGTTAGGGGGGGTGCGGGAGTAGGGGACAGGCTAGACTTGGGGGGTGCTGGAGTAGGGGACAGGCTTGGGGGGTGCTGGAGTAGGGGGACAGGCTGGGGGGTGGGGGTTAGAGGTGTGCGGGAATAGGGGACAGGCTTTCTACCCACCCCAAGCCTGTCCCCCTATTCCCGCACCCCCCAACCCCCCCCAAGCCTGTCCCCTACTCCCGCACCCCCTTAAGCAAAAAGGTAGCCTGCCTATACGAAAAAAAATCAATATCCAAACAAACAGCAAATACTGAGAATCTTCTTATGGAATGAAAAGCGTACTTGAAATATTCGCCAAGAATAGCATATCCTGCCTCACGGTCCAAGAGGATAATATTATACCCTTTCTATCTGAGTACTTATATATTAATTGCCTTGTGGTCCGAATATGGATAGAGACCTCATGCCCCTGTCGAGGTCCCGGTCGTGACCACTGAACATACAACAAACACATACTCACATACACACACACGGATATGAACACGCACACAATACACACGCGGACATGCACACACACGCTCGTACACACACACACACACACATTCATATGCTAAAAGATGGTTACGTGTTGTTTGAACGTTATATATATACTGGGTACCACAATCCTCTCTGAATGTCTTTTGTATTCCTTTGCATAGAAGAAAGAGGTAACAGAACGTTTGGTGATCACTGCATATCTACTGTTGAGATATGGACATTAACAGTAAAATAAATAGTAACATAAACCCTTAGCCTCGCCTACAATATAGAGTGAGAAGAGTCCAAGTGAATACGATATGGACTAATGGAATATGACAGTGTTATTGCCTTGGAGAAATCTCATTCATGGGAATTTTCTTCCTCGCTCAAACAAATATTGACACCGCTCTGTGTTGCCATAAGATATTCCCTCGAGTGACAATGTTTATGGTCTGTGTAAATGTTTGGGCTTCTTCAGTGTGGGTTTATGCATTTATGAATTAAAGATGAAGTAGTATTATAGGCAATACAATTCTGTATCAATATTTATCCCTCCTTATTTATTCTGAATGGTTTTCTTCGCCCACAGCCACAAAAGAGAGAAAAACAAAATTATATCATTTTCATTATGCATAAATTTGTAGAATGGAAGTATATGAAATCCCAGAAAGTTGAACTAAAGCTTCAAATGTTTGAAAACCATGAGAGGTGAATGAAAAAGATTATGTGAATTCTTTAACCTTCCCAGCCCTCTTCTCCCTTACCAGGCGAAGAGGCCAAATGTCAACTCCCAATTTTTGAGAGATTGTGGCCAAGATTATCAACAATGTGTGATCTTGCAGAGAGGTGCGATTCAAGAAGCGAACAACATAAGCAATCAGTCAGTCAGTCAGTCAGTCAATCTCATACGAAAGGAAGACGAGGCTGGCAGAGATGACACGAGGGATCAAAGGATTTGCTAGAAGGCAACGCGAACGAACGAAATATTGCACTGCTGGTAACTTTGATGATCACAGGTGGATTCAGGAATGACAATCAGAAAAAAAAAGTTTGAAGTAACTATTATCCTGCAGTAAGCTATATAGCCTACAGAGTTTGGAGGTTACAAGAAAGTCGCACACAATTCCTAAAAAGGATAGCGACTAAAAATACCCTCACGAACCGAGAGTGCGTTAGTGCGTTTGGCTAAATCAATACACAATTCTTCTACTCGTGCGCTCAAGAATACAAGACAGTAATGCAATACAAAAATGAAATACAAAGAATAGTAAAATACCATATTAATATACCGTAGTGTATTTGGCACTAAGATGGTACAAAATAATGGAGAAATTAAAGGAACTAATCACATGGAACTAAACACAAGCAAAACAAAGGTGTGATTACACATAAACACTAATGCATCGTCAGAAAGATCAAAAAGGGTACAGGTGTCTCATTGGAATGGACACAGTACACAAATAAAAACATACACAAGGCACACACAACACAAGCAAAGAAGGCCAAAGGAAGTCCTCAAGAAGAAATGAAAGGAATGAAAAAGTGGCATGAATGAATGGAATGAAAAAGTGGAATGAATGAATGGAATGAAGAAGTGGCATTAATGAATGAAATGAAGAAGTGGAATGAATGAATGAATGGAATGAAGAAGTGGAATGAATGAAAAGTATGGATACAGTACACAGACTCGTACAATACATGGGACACACAACACAAACAACAACCAAACAAACTCAAACGAAATGCTCAAGAGGAAACGTGACTGGGATTCCCGGTAGAGCAGAGGTGAGGTGAGAGCAGCACAACAAGTGAGAAATAACTATAATCTTGTTATCAAATTTCATGCTCGTGGGGATGCACTTTTGAGTTCTATAATTACACGTGAGGAAAGAAAATTGTAAGGGACTTTAGCAGTAGACATATATAAAAAAGAACGTCTAAGTAGGTGTAGTGAAAAAATATAAAATAAATAAAATAAAATAAAGATGATCGTGCAAACTTTATCTTAACATTGAATCTTTAAAATGTAAGGATGGTTACACGTATGTACCTCAAAAATGACCCCTTGGAAAGATACACTGATGGCATGTTGTGGCTTCCCAGACCCTAAGTAAAATACTGAATGACATTCTTGGAAGGAGCTGTGTTGTTGTAATTTTACTTGGTGTGTGTGATAATCGTGTTGGGGTAAGAATACAACGTTAATACTTTGTCATAGCTACAGTACAACTTGGGATTGGGAAAAGATATACCGGTAACTCCTCTTTTGTTATGGTTATTGAATATTGATGGAATTAAAGACTGTAGCTATAAGATAGGTGGATTAACCAATGTGGTGGATGTAACAGTGAAGTAGATTTAACATTGTAGTAGATATAACAGTGTAGTGGATGTAACGGTATTGGGGAAGTTGCCTAACAGTGCAGAAGGGAAAAAGAAGCATATAATCTTACTTACCCACAGGCACAAAGCCTTGGTTTTGTAGTCAGCAGAAAAAAAGTTATGAGGTAATTATAATTATTAGAGACAATCATATTTGATAAATTATAAGAAATCCTTTTGTGTGCTTACATAATCTGCATAGGCCTATAAATTTGCTTTTGGATATGCATGAATGAATATAAGCATAAATTAGTGAAAGGGTACTTATGATGGGCTAAGATTTAATTACATTGTAATATTACATATTCAACAAGAACCGACAGCATTCCAACGTTAATGGACGTGATAAACTACATAATGATGGAAATTCTTGTGACTAAATTGGAGAGCTACTGATTCCTCTCCTTCCTCACCACCACCACCACAAAAAAAAAAAAAAAAAAAAAAAAAAAAAAAATATATATATATAAATATAAACAATAAAAAATAAGAAAAAATAAATAGTAATAAAAAATAAATAAATAAATAAGCAATTCCCCTCCTACGTTTTTTTGTTTTCTCTCTCTAGGTTCACTATCACTCGGAAACTAAACCTCTGATTGGCTCCCAGGAATTGGTGACTGGCGTGAGGAAACAGGATAGGCTACATTCCGAAAAAATAACACACACAAGGGGACTTAATCACCAAAGACGCCACAAATGAGTCCACCGAACGACATAATGGTAATAATGAAACACGTGAATGATGAAGGCAAATGTAGTCAGCCATGTTGCTTTTGTTATTTCTGAGTGTTGGTATGTGCGAGTGCTTATTATCTGTCTATCGATTTATTTATCTATCTATCTATTTTAATCATTCATCTTTCCATCCATTTATACTTTCCTTATTCTCTATCTTTTTCATGACATAGATCAAACCCACGAAAGTCCTTCATTAAAACAGGTCACCACAAAAAGATTCGCTATCATCATTATTATTATTACTAGGGGACACAGGATGCTGCACTACACCCACTTCCATCCATCCATCATCATACACCAGGAGTCACAGTCTGCCCATACCTGTCATGTATATATATTATTTCCTATCACACTCCACGAATGCCAGGTTCAAGAGTTTGGAACGTGCCTCGACCCATTACTGTCCAGCCGCTGCCTCATCCCGTCACATACATACATTCCCTTTTGTCCACTCCCATTGTTGAGGAATTCATTACCGAGCCCAAGAAGAATATATTACGGGTCCGAGGGGGCAATTATCCGAGCCCGTAGCTATTACCATAACAAATCAGTCGGTGGGGCAAAAACTTGAGGCTTAGAGGCCCCCGTTGCCACCCAGGAAAAGCTCCGTGAGAGAGAGAGAGAGAGAGAGAGAGAGAGAGAGAGAGAGAGAGCCAAGCCGGACGGGGTGAGGAGGAGGTGTGGTTTCTTTGGCTGGCTGACAGGTTGGTTGGTTTGGTGGATGGCTGGATGAGGTGTTTGCTTGCTTTATAGATGGATGGATGGATGGATGGTTGAGTGTTTGCTTGTTTACTTGCTGACTGGCTGGTTGGTTGGGTTGCTTGTGAGCTTGCTGGCTGACTGGTTGGCTGACTGGTTGGCTAATTAATCAAGTACGGGACATGTTTCACAAGTGCACTACAGTAGGTCTGACACACTCCTCGTTTTCAGAATAGTTTACATGATGCCAGTAGGTTTGTTCAGAGTACATGTAGTAATAAATGTTATGATAAAATTTATGTTACCGATTTATGTGTGCTCGTTCTGTTTCCATTTCAGTAGACTATCATGATTAAGGTTAAAGTACAGTCGGCGGCAGAAGTCGTGTCGTGTCGCCTCACCTGCTTCACCGAGACGTACAGTGTTCATGGACTCGAGAAATACACACGTTTTCTACACCTAGTAATCTCGAGTCTATGAACATCGCGTGCCTCGGTGAAGCAAGTGAGGCGACAGGACTTTTGCCGCCGACTGTACAGTATGGAAATATAACCTTCACAGGCTCGTAAAATGAAAACCCAGAGTAGTACTGTATACCAATTTGCCCCCTGGATATTGTAATTCTGAGTTGGTTCCATGATTATCCTTTATGATATCTTTCATGAAAAACGCTAAGTAAGGAGGCACGACTTTTGCCGCCGATTGTACCTTTACATTTGTTGGGTAATATCACGCATGCAGAAGAGACTGGTCTGGTTGGAATGTAATGGGTTGTATCCGACTTACTCTGGTGGTCTGAAGCTAAATTCTTTCATAGAAGATCCTGCCTAGAAATTATATAAATTAGACGAATCTAAATGATGTTACCAGAAATCGTGTAAGATGAGGTTGGCTTCTGCTGGGTTGGTGGGTTGGTTGGCTGGTAAGGCAGGTTGTGGTCTAACGGGTTACAGCGTCGGGCCAGGGCAACACAGGGGGAGATATTTTTATCATGAAGGTGACTTGAAGGTTTGTCACTCATGGTATGCTGTGATTGAGAACATATTGGCTACTGCACCTTAAGGAACCCTGTGATATAGTTAGAAAATTGGAGGTAAATGAGTCCTTCAAATATTGCCACGAAAATATCACCTATAGGGAAGGAACGTGTTTCGTGGCATAGTCAGGAGGAATCAGAAGCCTCCAGTTCCCATACACGATCACAGGGTCCTTAAATAATTCAGCGAAAAAAAGGGAAAGAGATTTTGATGATGATGAAGGTAGCGCAGCCTCTACAATGGGTACCGTACTGGAGGAAACACACAAACGTACACATCTCCACATGTACCCACAACTACTCATTCACACACACAATAAAAAAAAAAAAAACATATAATAAGCATCACTCATCAGTAACTTTGCCTTCATGAACCTTTTGAAATCGATACGTCTTTAGAAAAAAAAAAAAAAAAAATAAATAAATAATAATAATAATAATAATAATGAGCTAACTAACTAACATGGGCAAAATATAAACCCAAAACACTGTGATGGGGGTTGGGGGGTGGGGGGGGTGGGGAGGGGGGGGGGCACACCAACACACGACTCCTAGGATACTATAGTCAGCATGCAGAGTCAGCACTTTTGGGACTGGCTGGTGTGTGGGGTGGGTGGGTGGGTGGATGAGAGCTGATGTGCATACTAATCCCTCATTACCTAAACACCTCTCATTACACTTGCTTTGGAAGTGTAAATGTTTCTTTCCAGGTTCCCTATGTGCCATAATAATAGTAATAGTAAGAGTAAGAGTAAGTAATAGTAATAATAATAATAACATCAATATTAATAATAATAATAATAATAATAATAATAATAATATTAATATCAATATTATTAATAATAATAATAATAATAATAATAATAATGATAATGATAATAATAATAAATATATCTATTTATCTGTCTATGCACAAAAGGCAAAAATGAATATCGGTGCACAATAAGCGTGAAACCTATTTTTACCTTGTATACAGAGCCTCAGAGAAGTGTAAATTCCCTGACGGAGTGTGCAAAGTGGTGAAGGTGCAGGCAAGATATATATAACCCAGCCGTGTGCATGTAATCCCACAACCATTAGCTTAAGAATCCTTTAAATTATGATATCTACAATTCATGCCTTATTGGCTTCGTAATGTAAATGAACACAATGTAAAAACGACTACAATTTTTATCATAAATAGAAACAAACAATTAACATCCCTTAGGCTGGTACAGAAGGCATTGGTTCAAACATATTATCGTGTTACATACAATCTTATGATGAACAACAATAGAGCTTGTTGTTGCAGAGACAATATGTTACATCAGTGGAAGTGTTGGACATTATCTCTAGTGAGTCCATGTTGCAACACAAAAACTAATGCTGACAACTGTCTCGACTAGAAGTGGCTGTCTCAACACGACACAGACCATAAGGCAAAGCTGATGTGACCTACTGTAGATGTGTTAATGAATATATTTATCATGTACATTACTCAGAATGTATTCATATATATTCATATTCTACAGATATGATGCATATTATCTTGATATCAGAGTAAATGACAGGTGACAGCCAACACAAAGGTTCCAGCATATGTAATTTAACTAATTACATGTAGAAAATGCTAGACATGATCACTAGTCTGGTCTGGTGGATGAATAAAGGCAAGCAACCTTGAGATTGAATAACTCAACAGGTACATAAAAGGCACGACGGGCTGCCAGGCACGCTTAACCTTGGCGACACGTGCGTTCCACCAATAGGAGCTCACCTCAGCTTCACCCCTCCTACCCTGTCTTACCAGAGGCGGGGGGACTGGCGCTGTGCTCACCCCTCATGCATGATTCCCAAGTCACACATAGTTTAGGGAAGAGCTCACCCCAACCTGTTTTCCCTTGTCAAAATGCTCACAGTAATTTCACTTTACATTAATACATTAATTTGATATAGTCCATCTCAACCATAAACTAACCTACTTTTAAACTGACCTAACCTCACCTAATTATATCTACCTTCGGGTATAAAATGAGTCTATCAGACGTTGCTCCTAAGAAGTAGTAAATTCCCTTTACCCTGGAGAGACAAGGGACAACTACATCCCCCTTACTGCCTGACTACTGATCTCCCAATGTTGTTATTGGTCTCCTCTGGTGGTAGCAAATCATCCAGCCACCTGCTCATAGACTACATATGTGGATGTACTTATTCTACCGTCCCTCTTGGCAGCCTCTCATAGCGTGATATATAACCTTGATATATATACCTATAATTTGACTTGAATAAAACACCAGGAGTTTATTGATTTTTGTGGATATTAAATGATACCCAAGGAAACTGAGTGGACGTCATATTGCCATTATTGTGTACAGGAGTTTAAGGGGAAAATCCCAAACTCAGACAAAGAGAGACAGGCTAATAATTCCCTAGTTTTGTTGGGTACCCCTGTGTTAACCCCATGCTAAGACAATCATTGATTATAACGAAGGTGATATTACCCGGTATAAGGACGGGGTGATGCATTATAATATTTTCATAGAAGACACCATGCCGCTCTGATTCGGAAAGATGATCATATTATGTAGTGAACACGTTGTATTGAACAGTCTCGGTCTAAAGTACTCTCGCCAGTTTGGTATTATGGTACGTTAACTTTGAGAATATAATGTCGTTGCGAGTGATACATGACTGATTCCTCTGCTTGAGAATAAAATTAACGTCTGAAGAAACAACATCATCATCTCATTTTTCACGCCAATATTATATTATCAAAAGTTCACCATCCTACCACGCAGAGAGGAAGGTAAAACTTTAGACCGTGACTGTACATCGCCCTCAGCTCACCTTAGCCCGGGGTCACTGGTTGGCTGACGTGCATACCGGATTTGTCTGTCCACTCTGTAAAATAGGAAACTTAAAAGTGGTAGTAGCGGTGGAGGTTTGGGGGTGGTGGTGGTGGTGAGGTTGGGGGTGGTGGCTGGGTTGGGGTTGGTGGTGGTGGTGGTGGTGTAGGTGTTGTTGATGGCGTTGGTAGTGTTGATGGTGTTGTTGTTGTTGTTGGTGGTGGTGGTGGTAGTGTTGTTGGTGGTGTTGTTGTTGGTGTTGGTGTGTTTGTTGTTGTTGTTGTTGTTGGTGATGTTGTTGTTGTTGGTGATGTAGGTGGTGATGTAGGTGGTGTTGTTGTTGGTGTGTTTGTTGTTGTTGTTGTTGTTGTTGTGGTGGTATTCGTGTCCTCTGCACTTGGACCCTTTCCTATTCACACTAACTTCACTCTGCCAGTTTTTCACATTCTTGGTTATATTGTTGTAACCGTGAGTCACCAAGTTCCTTCTTTATATTATCAAAAGAGTATAGGCATTTTTGACGAGGACTTTTTCATTGGTTATCCTTGACCAACACTTCGGATCATCACACCACAGCTGAATAAAAAAAACAAAAACTCACGCAGTGTTGCTAGTATAGGCTCTGGTAAAACTTTTCTTTTGTGTAAATTAATTTGTGAGAATGTTTGCTGTAACCCAGAGTATAATCATGAGGCTTATGCAAGGTCATGGGTGAGAAGAAACAAGAATTAACCCATGAATTGACAAGTTCCCCCCCGAGCAATGGTGTGTCTCCCTTGTATCCAGCTCAGTCTTGCCTAACCTTAAATGGCAGTATCACTAGTATCTTGGAGTGGCTCGCGGCATGACCTAGCATCATGAACAGCTGCCTGCAAAACTCACAGTCCTCCTCCTCCTTCATTTCAGTGTTATATTCATGATTTCCGATTGGGGTAACTTACTCATATATTGATTGCGTGGATGTGTGTGGTGATGATTTGGACTGTAGTATTATATAGTATACACGCTGTTGTAAAGTAATGAATATGTGGCTGTGTTTTCATATTATGTAATTATAAATGCCACTTACTGCCCATTTTCAGGTTTAACACTTCTTAATTTTTACAGTATATTGACAGAAGGTGGAACATAACATTTACAATTGGCTGTATAGATCCGTCCCTCACCATTCAGGATGTGGCGAGTAAATCTTTTTGTCAGTCCTTTCATCTTCTCTTCATTCTGTGAGTTGAGAGTGTGAAGATTAGACATTCACCTTTGCCAAGTGCTAATAAGTGAGTGTAAAACATTACCATACTCGCTTTCCTTTCTTACACACTCCATGGAGGGGATTAAGAACTATGATTGATTTTTTTTTTTTTTAATTTTTTTTATTATGAGGTAGGTGAGGACTAAAGACAAGAAATCCGTTCAGTGTCCTCACCTGTCAAATGAAAAACAACAACAACATCAACAAAGAGTAAGGGAAGTCCAATATCATGTCCATTTTCGTTCGAGATGACAATACACCATTTGCATATAAAAGAGACGTGGTTGAGTCTAGATCAGATGTGTTTGCAAAAGAGTCTATGGGCAATTCGTGTATCAAAAGTCATGATTATATCCTTAGAAATGAATATGCGCACTTTCGTCAGTAAAAAAAAAAAAAACAAAAAAATAAAAACAAAAAATACACTATATATTCTCAATGTGATACAACGTCTTTACATGAAGGACCTTGTGATCGTGTAGGAAAATTGATAGCTTCTGATTCCTCCCGACTATGCCACGAAACAAACTCCTACTACATATATGGAGTTTCGTGGCAATATTTGAAGGACTCATTTACCTCCAATATTCTGTATACATCACAGAGGTCGTTAACGAGATACATTAATTACGGTGTTATATTTCTTCCTAACCAGACGAATCTTCCATACCATACCTGACAGACAACAGTATTGAGCGTAGAAGTACTTCCATTAACAGGGTCTTGAAAATTACAGGTTATGAGGCGAAGTTACTGTCGACGACTGGACCATGCATCACACAGAATGAGACATTAATCACACGGAACCCAGTCTTAATGCAACCTTAATTAACGGCGAATAATGCAGTGGGTAGTATATAACTCGTCTTTGGGCCCCCCTCAGAAGACCATCTGCCACTAACCAATGAGATATTTCCCATAAAGAAGAAAACTTTAGAGAGGTAGCCTATGCCAGACGCCGTACCCTCCAATACCTCACTATATACCCCATTGTTTTTAACCTTTGGCGTGAATGTACTCTACCTACCGGCTCTCTAAGTTGTACTATAGTGTTCATTGTTTACTAGTCATTGTGTCGTGCTTGGCTGTGTGTGTGTAAACTCAACATTCCACTCATTGTTTCGTTTTCTTTTCTTCTTCTTTATATATATTTTTTTCTTTCTTTGAATTGGGAGTATGGTGCTGACTGTCCTACCCGTAAGTGACCCTTTCTTAACCGATAAACATTCCAATAAATAGGTTAATTAAGTACCATCTTTTAATTTACTACATGCAGCTACGCACTACTTAAAACAATAACACCATAATATGTGAACGTGAAAAAGATTAGAACAGCAAATTGTCTGAGTTACCCATAAGTAGATAATTATTTCTGTCCCCGACTGTATGTACTTCCCCCTTGAAAGAAAGTCCGGCCGATACGCATTCCAGTCACACTACTAAACTCGGAATTGTAAGTCACGCCTCGCCAATGGGTTGAGTTGCAGACATTAGTTCCGTTCTACCTTTTTGGAAGTGCACCTAACCCACGTGAGAAAATACACCCTCAAAATTGGTCAGGGCACGCATTGTTTTTATTTTTATTTTTTTTATTTTATTTTATTTTTATTTTTCGTGAGTTCAGAGTCCCAGAAGTTGTTGTTGTTGTTGTTGTTTATATTCGTATCAGGTTCAAATCGTGACGAGAGTAGCAGTGTTATTAATTAAGGGGATAGAGTACACTTTTGTTTAATTGGAGCTCCATGATTCCTCCAATATATCCCAGGAAACAAAACTATATTTAAAAAAACTAAAGGTGGCCTGTTGCTTGAAATTGTTTGTTGGAGGAATCAATTGCACCAGATTTTCCAACACTATAATCTAAACTAACGTGTTGGTAATATAACTTTTTTTTTTTTTTTTCATTGATACTTCACGTTTGCTAACACCTCATTCTAAATATATTGTGTTCGATTGCCTCAGTCAGGAAGGGCAGTTAGGGGACCCTGTGATGGTGTATGAGAGCTGGTGGTTTCTGAATCCTCCTGACTATGCAACGAATCAAGCTCCTTCAATTTAAGTGGCATTTCGTTTAAATGTTTGAAGGACTCACTAGCCTCCAATTTTCTAACTACATCACTGGGAGTCCTTAATCAACCTAGTTATAACCTACGTGAAACTTTTATAAGTGTCCGATCGTCTTAGGAAGAGCAGTTAGTTGTGTTCGAATCCCAAGCGAAATATCGAAAGTGTTTGTGATAATTAACTCTTCACACACACACTATCTCCTCCCTCACACACACACACTATTTTCACCCTCATACTATCTCTCCCCCCCCCCTCACACACACACACACTATCTCCTCCCTCTCTCTCACACACACACACACACACACACACACACACACACACACACACACACACAGGAAGGCTGCTGGACAGGAGACAGAGCCTGCAACTGTCACTTAAAGATTACAACTATTATTAATCTGATAGAATTGTCTCTCGGGTACAAGAGGGTCATTAGTCGGGAATAACCACAATTATAGATCTTAATGTTGAGGATGGGTGTTTACGCTTTGTTCACCTGACCTAATTGAAACGAAAACTCTAAAGATTATAAAAAAATAATTATATATATTATTTGTATCCGTATGGTGTAGATATTAAAGGGGGTAGTATATATATACGTTTGGTACATTGGAGCGACTTGATTCCTCCAATGTATGCCAGGAAACAGGACCAGGTGAACAAAAATAATGGTTTGTCCTGTTGCTTGGAAGAGTTTGGAGGAATGAGTTGCTCCAGATTTTACCAACACTCTATACCACTCCCTTATTAACGCCTTAGGAAGACAGTTGCCATAAAGTACAATAAATATGAAGCAGATGTTACGAGAATGGAAAAAAAAAAAAAAAAATCTTCTACCCATTGTTCAGTACTGGTAAATCTGGAGCAACTTATTCCTTCAGACTATTCCAAGCAACAGGCCAACATTATTTTTCTCCATCCTTTTCTGTTTCCTGGCATACTTTGGAGAAATCAAGACACTCGAATGCATCAAAAGTATACTATCCTCTCAAAGGACCCTGTGATGTAGTCAGAAAATTGGAGATAAGTGAGTCCTTAAAAATATTGCCACGAAACACCACCTATATGGAAGGAACGTGTTTCACGGCATAGCCCGGAAGAATCAGATGCCTCCAATTCCCATTCATGATTACAGTGTCCTTAAAAACCCAAGCAGACAATATAAACACTGTTAAAAAATTACTTTCTGGTCAAGGGCACCTCTAGAACCGAACCTAATCTATTGAAAGGATAACTACATACACTAGAAGCCTCAATTCCATCAAAGTATGTCAGGAAACAGGACTAAATAAACATAAATCTTGGTGGCCTGTTGCTTGGAATATTCTGCAGGAATTAGTTGCTCCAAAATGACCAGATCAACATTGTACCATCACCTAAATAACCTTGGTACAGTCGCGGCACATAGTCCTTGACCAGACTTCCCCCTTATACACCCTGGTCAAGGACTCTGAGACGCGACTGTACACCCGAGGCTAAATGAGCACACCGTGAAAATCTCCCCATTAAGTTAAGTTAAGTGAATTGGGGACACACAGGATGCTATCACTATTAAGGTGGTAATTCTTTTTTGGTACATTGGAGTGCCTTGATTCCTCCAAAGTATGCTAGGAAACAGGACCAAAAGAGCAAAAATAATGGTGTTCTGTTGCTTGGAATAGTTTGGAGGATTCAGTTGCTCCAGAAATACCAACACAAAACTTCCCCCTTAATGGGAGATACGCTTGTTGGTAAATTGGAGTTTAGTGAGTCCTTCAAACATTGCCACGAAATATTACCTATTTTGAAGGAGCCTGTTTTGCAGCATAGTCAGGAGGAATCAGAAGCCACCAAGTCTCATACACACGACAACAGAGTCCTTAAGGAGTAAATTGGAGGGCTACTGATTCCTCCAAACTATGCCAGGAAACAGACGACCTTAATGTCACTTATAGGGAGACTTTGAGCAGTGTAAGGAAACGAATCATCCCCATCCTTAATACTCGTGTACTGTAATGGTATTATTTTGTTTTCTAGCAAGGTTAGGAGGAATCATGCAGCAGCACCCCAATAATTACCCTGAATAAATGGTCCCTTTTAAGGAGGTAATTCGTTTTTGGTACATTGGAGTGCCTTGATTCCTCCAAAGTATGCTAGGAAACAGGACCAGAAGAGCAAAAATAATGGTGTTCTGTTGCTTGGAATAGTTTGGAGGATTCAGTTGCTCCAAATTTACCAACACCGAATTTCCTCCTTAAGTGCATTAGCCGGGAGTGTTGTGGTGGGAGGTGATGTTCTTGTGAAGCCTCAGGTGTTGGTAGTGATTTATAGAGGCTTCTGATCCCTCCACAACTGGGTCACAACACACACCACAAAGGTAATGTATGTATTTCTTGGTTCACTGGATACAAATGTGTTTATGTATATACCGTATATATACTACAGGTGTACTTCTCACTTAAGGGGCGTTTTATTTATTTTTTTTTTCATATTAATCTTCCATTTTCTCATGAGGTAGAAAAGTTATTTAACCATTCCTCACTCAATATCCATCTAAGGTATGGTATTGATATGGTAATATTTAAAGGTGTTATCATGTCATCTATTTCCCAAGTCCTAACATAAGAATCAGGATGCGATTCAAAAGAGGTCCATCTATTCTACAGGAGAATTGAAGGTCTAATGATTCTTCTAAACTATGACAGGAAACCGATTACTTCTTCAGTATACGAGTAGTAGGTGTGTGTGTGTGTGTGTGTGTGTGTGTGTGTGTGTGTGTGTGTGTGTGTGTGTGTGTGTGTGTGTGTGTGTGTGTGTGTGTGTGTGTGTGTGTGTGTGTGTGTGTGTGTGTGTGTGTGTGTGTGTGTGTGTGTGTGTGTGTGTGTGTGTGTGTGTGTGTGTCCAGCAGATGTTTGGAGTATTAGGTAACCTTCACTTCACCCACAGCAAATATCCCCATTAACCATGAATGCGACTGCTTCAAACTCAAAACTACACAAAATTACCGAGAAAATGATGCTTTTTATGTTGTAGTAATTCATAATAAGAAGACCAGAGCCTCTATATAGCTTCACATTATGATATAAAATTATAGTAGTGTAATAGCAGAAGAATCGATACGTTTTTATACACCATAATTACACGTTGTTGTTTTTTGTTCTCCTGAAGTGTCCAATCCTCCTCTTTTCTTCCCCTTGATTGTGTAGTAGTTATTTTTTTATTTGGTAATTACATAGCGCAACAAGAGTACAACAATTGGTATACTACAAATAGCCAATTGCTGGACCTGAGATCACATACAACAAACTTTTTACTACTTATATAAATTATATACACTTTCCTCAATGACGTTAATTCATTCTAGCATCTCATTGAACCCAGAAGAATGGTATTGCTTAGAAGAATTTGGGGATTATTTTAATAAGGGTTTGGGTGCCTTTTCGGACCTCAGTCAATCCCTTTCCTCCTCTCTTTGACTGTCCCTCCTTTCGTTCATTTTCCTTCGTGCTTGCTGTCCCTTTGAACAAGTAGAAGAGAGACGAACACAACAACAGTCTCAATCTTTGCAATCTCACAATGTCCTTCTCTCTGTCTTTTTCTCTTTAGTGGCACAGTCTTCTTAACAGGATTTAGCACTTCAAGCCAAACATTTATAACGACACACCCTTCGACATAAGAGTCACCATTTACATTATTGATTGGCTTACCGGTAAAATACATAATACTCTTTTAATGTTAATAATCATCCTACTAAAATATCATGTCTATTTTTTCGTGAACAATAACCTTAATTTCTTCTTTTTTTTTTACATGAAATTGCGAAAGAAAACTCGAAGCATAATATTACGAGTTATTATTGTCGCGGTGCATTAACTATCGATAGCTTTACGCAGCATAAATAAACTATAGGAAGCGTATTTCACTCACTAAGGACATTAAGTGCAGGATAAGAGGATAAATTATTACCTTCACGTGTCTCTACATTTCACCTAAGATTCCTGCTGGAGATACAGTGTGACTAATTCCTCACAGTTCAAGAAGGCGCTCTAATAAGATACTCTACCACCACCACCACCATGCAGCTTATAGGGTTAAGAGAAGGGAAAAAAGTGTCGGTCGGTCGGTACACACGCATGAGGTGACTTTTTGGTTGGGTAAACGTGTGTGTGACAGCTTTCATTATAGTTATGAAGACGACTGAATGAATGAATCCCTTTGACTAAGTTTGCATGGAAGAAAGTTGCTAATGGATTGGAAGCAGGTTCTCATTTATGAAAGACGCGACGAGACTTTTGACTTCAACTGTACCGAAATTTAGCGTAAGGATAAGACGATATTTTCCCATTAGAGTAGGCGTGCTGACCTGGCCTAGTTAGTGATTAGTTCATAAAGGGTGGGTGTTTTTGCGCTGCCGGTACCAGAGTTGGATTGGAAGGCAGCTATCTTCTTAATTTGAGGTAGTAAGGACGTTGAGGTTGATGGTGTGGTGGTTCAGGGAGTCCTCGGGTACTGGACACACACACTGTAATGGAAGCACCAATTGAAATTTCAATCTACTCACGTCCCGGGGGACTGACATCTAGACCAGTTAGTTTTTGTGGTCGTAAGGTCCTGCACTAACAGAGATAAATGATCTTTGCAATCAGAGAAGAAAATTCCAGGGAATGATTTTTTTCCCATTTACAAAATTTTTGCACGGCTGCTTTCCATGCCCTGTGTCTTTACTTCTCCACCAGCTGACTTTATGATGTGGATGTGGTCAGATCGTCAAGATTATTTTGATAACTATTATCAAGTTAATCAGATGTTCTAGGTCTATTGTATAAATTGATGGCAGATGATGTTATTACCTACTAAATCGTACTCATAATGTACATACGGAAAATTGTACTCATAATGTAAAAATAAAAATGAATGGATATGTTATGGATATATTATACCAGACAACTTCAGCTTCACCGATAACCAGCTTTTTTATATATATGCTGCCATAACCTGTCACTTTACCTCAAGATAAAACAAAGTGCTTTTTAATAATGCTTTGACTGTATCAGAGAGAGAGAGAGAGAGAGAGAGAGAGAGAGAGAGAGAGATAGCGTGCTGTAGAAGAGTCATTACAGTTGGTTCCCTGCTGAGCTGAATGTGCGTCAGGGAAGCATTAAAGATTGTATGTTATTGCGTCTGACTTTATCCTTCTTTCCTTGCCTTTATACCTTCACCTTCTTTCCTCCTCTTTACGACCTATGCTTTATCAAATACAATGTAGCTCGAACGAAATTGGACATGATATTTTTGGACCTCTCTTAGTTAAGGTGAGATTCTATTACTGATTGAAGAGACACTACAATTTTTTTTTTTTTTTATTGGACTTCCTTCATTCCTCCAAAATTATGCCAAGAAACAGACCCAGATGGATGAAGAAAAATAATGGTATCCTGTTGCCTGGAATAGTTTGGAGGAATCATTTGCTCTGCCAGATTTACCACCCAAAACAATGTGCTATATACCCCCTTAAAAGTTACAAGAAAAAGGAACTGTTTCATGGTAGCCTACACTTTGGAAAAATTAATCGCCCTCCAATTTACCATCTAAAGAGTCTCATCTTAACCGAGTCCTTCAAATTATGTCTGGAAACAAGCTAGACTACCTCAGTGTTACTAATGGAGGATCTGTTTCGTGGCACAGTTTGGATGAATCACTACTAGGACCTTCAATTATTAGCATCATGAGAATATACTCTTATAAATGTATGAACTCCTACGACTCCTGTGTATAATCCGAACCAGTGTACTGTAATACCGTCTTGTAGTGTGTGTGTATGTGTGTGTGTGTGTGTGTGTGCCAGTGTATGTGTGTGTGTGTGTGTGTGTGTGTGCCATTGTGTGTGTGTGTGCCAGTGTGCGTGTGTGTGTGTGTGCCAGTGTGCGTGCCAGTGTGTGTGTGTGTGTGTGTGTGTGTGTGTGTGTGCCATTGTGTGTGTGTGTGTGTGTGCCAGTGTGTGTGCGCCAGTGTTTCAGAGGCAGTAGAGCGTGAAGGGGTGGGAGTTGCTCACCTCTTATCCACCCTTGTTCACTCTTCATATATTGCACCACCGACAGAGAAGATACGAATCATCTGGTTATAAAAGCACTGGACTAATCTTGTGGCTTATTCATATATAAAGTATTTTTTTTCTAAGGACAACATTCAGTTCTCTTATCAACTCTGTCAAGCAATAAATATCCTGTACATTAACCTTTATATAATATCATAAAATTTCCCTGTGAATAATATAAAACGCCTTGGGTTAGAAAGATTTTAATATAGTATAAACAGAGAGAAATACAATAATGTTAAATACTCTGGATATTATTCTTTTCATAGTCTCCTTTCCGAATAGTTGTGTGTGTATGATCTAGGGCGGATCCACACAAACGAAAAATTGTTGGAAAGGCGTTTCCTCTTGACGATTATATGTTGCCGACAAAGTTATGTTGGTGAAGTCTTGACCCACCAATTGATAAGCTGGCCTATTTTGAGAGAACTAAAACTGAAGGTCGAGTGCAAAGTGATGGCGTCAAAACATTATTATATACACACGGAATGAAAGACGTACGTGAACACAATGTCTGATATAATATTCTATCCTGTCATTTACCAGGGGAGACAATCTTATATATTTTTCTTCCCTCACAGATGCCACATGAAGTCCCTTATTTTCCTTCATTCGTTCCTCTCTGCTACTGGTGTTTTTCTCTTCCCATTCTCTTCGTCTTTACTTTCCTTAATTAATATTTTTTTTGTCCCTTCATTTTCACTGTCTGATCATTATTTATGTATTTCACTATCTCTGTACCCTTCCCTTCCTTGTACCATCCCTTTCTCTCTAACTCCCTCCTCTGCTCTGCTCTCCTCTCTTCTGTCTTTCATCCTTGTTCGTAAATCCTTCTTCACTCGCGTAATGCATTTAACGTAAATTGCACTTGGTGTCGCTCCTGCAATTACCTATTTTTTCACTTTCAATCACCATCAAAATAAAATACAGCCTCCATTAACCTGCTACTCTGATTTTCACGGGTAAATTACAGTCTCGTTCTCCTCCACGTGTGTCACTGTCTTGTCCCCATGCAGCCTTCGTGTCATCGCTATTTTTGCAAACTCGTAAAGTTAAAACAAGATTATGTAGTACGTGAGATCAAGAAAATAAAAGTAAAGCATTCTCATACAATCCAGCACTTCAGAAAAATCAAAAGGGAGAAAAGGACTCAGTACAGATATACTTTCTCTATCCAAAATATTCAGAAGAACTTACTTATCCTTTATATTCGGCAAAATGCAATTGAAAAAGTTATAATGTGGTCGGTTGGCATTCGAAAGTTTTGTTGGTCTGGTTTAAATCAAATAACACAGTCACTCTTTTCTATGCTTTTACTTATGGAACTGTGACAAATTTATCATCAGCATCCTGACATGAAAATTCAACGAAAGGATTGTGGCATCAAGATATTCACAACTTACAAAAACTGGACCAAGGCCACTGAGACTCATGCAAGGTTATCACGAGGTCAGATTAAATATTTAGTTACTCCGATTTTCCCAACCAACTATTTCTTGCTCACTATGAGTAGCCTATATATATAACATAGACATCCCATTAGTCACAACAGACCACTAACCATTTTATTAATAAAAGACCATTATTATAGTCTGGTAAGGAGAGACTTGTTCACCATGATAGATAATGACAGCTGAGGCACGGACCATTGCTCCCGTAGTACAGTCATCACCAAAAGTCCTGTTTGGAGATGTGCTTCTGTTGTAAATGTTTGCTCGTTTCTTCTGTTGTAAATGTTTGCTAGTTTGAGAGAAATTAAGTTGATATCTCATGATGACTTCACACAGATAAATTATTTGTCTACAGATATGTCAGTAAAGTCAATACAATACGTTCGTCTTAACCATGTGTTCGGCTCAACTTGAGAGTAAAAAAAATTATCCTATATCCGGCACACCCTTGTTGGTTCACATCACAGTGTATTTAGTAGTGTCTCTCTTTGTATACTTATATTTTTTTGTACAAAATTCATCACGCTATGGCACAGGCACACGGAAACTTCAGTCCTGTTTGTCCAAAGGTTACAGCAAGGTAAGGTAGTGATTACTTCTTCAGGTAGCCCGCACCTACTCTCTCATTATCAATGTACAAAGTTATTGAATCTTTTTTTGCTCAGACTGCAACCAGCCAGGCACATGAAAACAATACGAGCTCGTCTGGACTTAAGGGAATAATATTTTAGGGTTTTATATTGGAGGACTATTCATTCTTCGAAACAATGCCAGAAAGCAAACTACCTCTATATACGAGAAGGGGATCTGTTTTGTTGCATTATTTGGATGAATCATTAACCCCCGAAATCACCCAGGAGGGACAGCAAGAAAATAGAAGGAAACGAACGACAGCTGAATGATATTGAAAGGGAGTGTTTCTATTCCAGAGGGACGCCCAAACCCTTAAAGTACTCCCCACATCACTACAGGCAATATCCCCTTAAGAATACTAGTGTTGAAAAGTCAGTTTCTATATGGCATGACATTATCACCTGTTCACACTGACCAAAATTTCCACTTATTAATTTTTCTACCCAACCCTCATTTTTTCAATTCCCGATAGTTTCACGGGATGACGCAAGATTTGTATTATGTGTGGGTGTACGTGCCCGAGTTACGAAACGTGTGTCGGAATTGGAAGATCCCTGATCGTATAGGTATGTACTGTACGGTATATATAACTAGACCAGTTGAACATGGAAATACCACTTGAGGAGCAGCAGTAGTACCGTAGTAGTAGTAGTAGTAGTAGCAGTAGTGACAATAGCAGTTTATGTATTAACAGTAGTAGTATTGGTAGAAGTAGTAGCAATAGAAGTAGTAGCAATAGAAGTAGTAGCTATAGAAGTAGTAGCAATAGAAGTAGTAGCAATAGAAGTAGTAGCAATAGAAGTAGTAGCAATAGAAGTAGTAGCAATAGAAGTAGTAGCAATAGAAGTAGTAGCAATAGAAGTAGTAGCAATAGAAGTAGTACCGGTAGAAGTAGTAGCAATAGAAGTAGTAGCAATAGAAGTAGTAGCAATAGAAGTAGTAGCAATAGAAGTAGTAGCAATAGAAGTAGTAGCAATAGAAGTAGTACCGGTAGAAGTAGTAGCAATAGAAGTAGTAGCAATAGAAGTAGTAGCAATAGAAGTAGTAGCAATAGAAGTAGTAGCAATAGAAGTAGTAGCAATAGAAGTAGTAGCAATAGAAGTAGTAGCTATAGAAGTAGTAGCAATAGAAGTAGTAGCAATAGAAGTAGTAGCAATAGAAGTAGTAGCAATAGAAGTAGTAGCAATAGAAGTAGTACCGGTAGAAGTAGTAGCAATAGAAGTAGTAGCAATAGAAGTAGTAGCAATAGAAGTAGTAGCAATAGAAGTAGTAGCAATAGAAGTAGTAGCAATAGAAGTAGTAGCAATAGAAGTAGTAGCAATAGAAGTAGTAGCAATAGAAGTAGTAGCAATAGAAGTAGTAGCAATAGTAGTATTAGAAGAAACAAGAGTAGCATACAACTTTATCAGTAAAGAATCATGTCCTCAAAACGTGTTCCTCTCCCCAGAAATGGTCAACCTTGAAAATCTATTGTTTCTGTAACTCCCGTCTTGTTGTTGTCCACTGTTGTTTATCCAGGTCCAAAGAGGCAGACAGAATCCGTCCGTGTCTGGGGTTCATTTTAGTGTCTTTCCGAACCCTAAAGGCCTGGCCAGAGTCATTCAAGGAGAAGTTTTGTGCTTTTGTCCCCTCCCCTTCCTCTACCGTACACAATCACTGTCCTACTGATCTGCAATCCTCCCTGACGCCCTAATGACAGCGGTGGGATTGATTAGGTATCCCTTCTGTGTCCCTCCTGCTATTTACTGCCCGGTTGCTTCAGTCCTGATATCAACCGAGGTCAGAGGGTCAAGGGAACATATACGGCTGCATTAAGCCAGTCTCAGGTGATGCAGGCAACACGCTACTACTATTTATACTTTTCCATGCAATATTCAGTTTCACATAATTTCAACCGGATGTAGTTTGACTGAATTTGAGAAAACTATATCAAATCTTCTCTTGTCGTAACATAATCCTGTCAAATCTGTTTTACTGAAGCCTATTCCAAGTGAGCTGTACCTGGTTAAAATTTGTACATACCAAGCATCATCCCCATGGTCATCACTTTTCTCCCAATTTAGATAGCTATTACAAGCTGGCTGCCTGTCTTCTGTAAAGCAGCAGTTGTGATTGAGCCACAACTCAAAAGTTATTTGCAGTACACATCCATTAGAGAGGGTATCGTTTCTGTGTTGTGTAAGGAAGCTGAGGTCGCCAAAAAAAACATTCCTACTTTTCTTGGATGAAATTTGAATGAAAACCTATTAGACTATCCTGGCCTTATCAAGCATAGTCTAACATAATCAAGCCAAATAGTTCACTTTAATAACATCTAACTGGGGCTTACTTAACATTATAAAATCTACCTCAATATTTTTCTATCCAAACTTACTTTTTCTACTTTCCTTGATAATAAAAAAAATGGATCCCAGCTGACTCATGGCAGA
>JAWQEG010004646.1:32500-40000 GCA_033782935.1 Petrolisthes cinctipes | reverse complement strand
ATCTGCTCATCTGGTCCTGTTTTCCCGGTATATTTTGGAGGAATCAGGTCGCTCTAATATACCAAAAAATATATGACCCCTTTAAGGAGGAGTCTTGTTACGATAAAAATTCACCTTCCACCCATTACATATCACTAAGGAGAGAAACCCTCCAATTAAAGCAAGTTATTGTAGTAATTTCTGGTGGACATTAGGTTAAAACATCGGTATTTAGACAAAATTTCACTACAACAATACCGAAAAAAATGTATGAATGATTTAGGGACCCTGTGATCGTGTATGAAGACTGGTGGAGGCTTCTGATTCCTCCTGACCACGCCATGAAACAACCTCCTTCCTTATAGGTGGTGTTTCGTGGCAATATTTGAAGGACTCGTATAACTCCAATTTTCTGACTACTTCACAGAGTCCCTTAAGATGCGTGTTCTCATAAATAGCCTTCCGTTCCATTCCTCCGTCTATTTATTTTTTTGTGTGCTTTTGTTATTCGAGATTGCTTTAGGTATGCTTTTCTTGCCAATATGCTGTCTTTAAATAACTGTCTATCATTCTAAACCATTTTTTATATATTATACAAACAATTGCATTTGAGCACTTGTTATACAGTATATGCCTAAATTCTTAACATTCTTTTGTCATATAAAGCTGTACACAATAGACAGAAATATTGTTCCTTCCATTCTAAAATTACTTCCCACTGTTACCAAATTGATTTTGTTCGTAATTTTATATCTTGGATAAGGTTTTAAGATTTTTTAATAGTCACAGGGATACCTACTCCGGCTGAAGGGTTATAAAACGCTGCTAACAAAATTGAAACTCGACTACACGTTACAATAAACATAAATACACAGACACTGTAGGATATTGTACACTCGTGATACGTAATTTCTGACCAGAGACGAACGGCAGGCACCACACACACACACATACCCTGCATTCGAACTCAGCCTCTATAGGTGTACTGGGTGGGGAAATGAGCAATACCAGGCGATTCGAAGCTTTCTGCGCCTCACACTCTGGTCAGAAATTATGTATCACAAGTGTACTTACTGTATCTGCAACATATAGATGAAGGCAAAAGGTGTATCTAAGGTCACACACACACAGTACTTGGAAGGATATTGGTGCAGCATTCTCGCCACGACGAACAAAAACAAACTCACTTTTAATAGGGGGTGCGGGAGTAAGGGACAGGCTTGGGGGGTGTTTGGGGGGTGCGGGAATAGGGGGACAGGCTTGGGGTGGGTAGAAAGCCTGTCCCCCATTCCCACTCACCCCTAACCTCCCCCCCCAAGCCTGTCCCATACTCCCGCACCCCCCCAAAACCCCCCCAAGCCTGTCCCCTACTCCCGCACCCCACTAACCCTCCCCAAGCCTGTCCCCTACTCCCACAACCCCCTAAACCCCCCAAGCCTGTTCCCTACTCCCGCACCCCCCTAAACCCCCCCCCCCCCAAGCCTGTCCCTCTATTCCTGCACCCTCTTAATAGGAACACTAAGGGTAGACCAATGTTGAGAGGGTCGAGAAGTAGTAACCTAACCACGATGTGTGTTATTTGACTCAATTACACAACAGCAAATAGCATAATGAACCCGTGGAACTCTGGACTCGACCCACCATTACCAAAACAATTACAATGGTGATGCAAGGTTTATGTCAAGGCACGCTGTAAACCTTTATAATTTTGGCCATAAACACTGCTATTGGTGACTGGAGGGGCGGTGTTGTTGGTGGTGATAGTGGTGGTGGTAGTGGATGTATATAAGGCAAGGCTATAGTGAGAATGTCAATAAAGGAGTGTGGGACAGGGATATAGAGGTGGTGACTATGTTAGGTTACACTATAGTTGGGGATACGTTAGGCTAGGCTATGTTAGGATAGACTAGTTGGGGTTAGCACGAGCGCGAGAGGTAATTAAGAAAGTGGTGGCTGAGGATAAAGTGTTAAAGAGTATTTAGTTAAAAAAAAAAGAAAAAAAAAGGATTAAAATAAAAGACTGGATATATATATATATATATATATATATATATATATATATATATATATATATATATATATATATATATATATATATATATATATATATATATATAAATAAACGCACGCATTGATTCTCAAACAAGACTCCAATCATGGATACAAACAATGCAAACACACACACATACACACACACGCATGCAAACATACAACACAAACCATGGACAAACACACACACACTCACAGAACCCCACACACAAACACATGAATGGTGGCGCCTCGTTTACTTACAATAACAAAGGACCACTAAACACTAGACAGAGTGGTCTCACCTGTCCTAGACCCGAGATGCATCCTTAACATGTGGTGAGACGTATGTAGCCTTCCACCCACGTCTTCTATCATACAGGGAATATTAATGATCTTTCCAGTAGGTATTAGTGGCCAGGTACGGATGACTCCAGTAAAATTAGTTCATCTTTATCCCCTCCATTTTTTTTATTATATATTTTTTTTGCCAGCCGAAAATCTTCCGGCTATCTCATAATTTGTTTTGGCTTTTTTGCTAAATGTCATATAATCTAAGTTATATCACAACAAAAGCTTAAAAAACTAGGTACTTATATACAACTTATAAACTCTAGAATAGGCTATTCGTCGTACGTGCATCTAAGGTAATATTACTTAGAAGGGAACGAGTGCAATTTTGTCAGGATTAATACATCCAATAATGTAAATCATGAGAGTCAAGTTGCTCCGTCACATTAAAAGTAACCACACTGTTTGAAGCTTCAGAATATTCTATGGGGGAAAATACCTATAAAACCCATGTCTCCCCCCGTACCATGAGAGACTTCAGAGGCCTGGTACACACACACACACACACACACACACACACACACACGGTCAGGCTTTTCGTTACTACAGATAATGAGTGGGTGAGTGTGTTTCAACAATCCCGCCTGGGTATTGGTACTAACTAACTCGACGGTTTAGTGGACTCGAGGTGAAATAGTAATTATGTTTGTCGTTTAGGTGGAGCCGACTGGACGAGGGCTTATTTGTTTCAGTAATTATCGATGTGTGAAGAGATAACAATCATATATTTTGAAAGGATAATATGTATGCAAGCTAATGGGAAAATTTTACAAGCAAGGACAATTTCGAAGTAACTAAAAGACTTCGCATACTAAAGTAAGTTTATTTTTCTTCTTATAGATCTTTATTTAAGAGACATACATTTCAAGTAACTAGAAACTCCTTAAGGGACTCCGTGATATAGTTAGAAAATTGGAGGTAAATGAGTCCTTCAATTACTGCCGCGAAACACCAGCTGTTGGGAAGGAGCTTGTCTCGTCGTATAGTCAGGTGGAATCAGAAGCCTTCAATTTTCATACACGATCACAGGGTCATTAACTTATGGTATTCAAAACAACACAAATAACTCAGTACACCTTATGACTTATATTAATGTTACTCCAAATATTATTAGAGCATCAATTCAACTAATTAATGGAGATAATCATCAGCTGCTATAATTGTAGATAACTTTGTTCAATTAATTAAGAGATAGCAGTAGCCTCACTCCCTGCTACTGTGTCACGCCTACTGAGCTGCCTACTGATGGAAGAAGAGACAGGTAGATATGATGACATTTCTAAAGGATTTCTTAGGTCATAGCCATATATGACAGCTTGGACTATGACTAATGCGCCTTCAAACGCAATGTGTCTAGGCATCTCGAACGAAATTGAACATGATTTTGACCCTCGCTTATTCTTTCTTCATTTGATATATAGGTGGGGACATTAAGGGGAGATTTATTTTCTTGTTAGTGAATTGGAAGGTCCGTGATTCCTCCAAACTATACCAGGAAACAGATGCCCTCAATGGTACTCATAGGGGATCTGTTTCGTGGCATAGTTTGGAGGAATCGGAGACCTTCCAGTTCACCAACAACAATAGAATCTCCCCTTAATTAATGTCCCCCATCTATCAAATGAAGAAAGAATGAGCGAGGTTCAAAATCATGTTCAACTTCTGGCCGCTCGTCCTCACCTTCCTCCACGTAGAATAATAATGATGGCAGGGGTATTGGGCCAACTTTTGTTCGTGACTGTACACCTCTAGGCATAACACCACCACCACCACCACACACAGAGGCAGAACAAGAGGTGATGAATGTTTTTGGGTGCTGTGAGGCGGTAAAGGCGGCCTCACACTGCCCACAACGCTTAACTATCCACTATTTGCATATCAATGGAGTCTATACAGTACCTAACACGAATACCCTCAAAACTCAACACACACCAGATTTTGATGGCGTTAAAATGTTTTACTGGAAGGAGTCCATGGGAAAAAAAAAAAATACTGGGGAAATACGTAAACTGAATCACTACCTAAAGATTTCAATAGCTTGTCATATTCCTTTCTCACATCTTAATAAGGGGGAAGCACAGTGTTATTAAATCAAAAGCAACTGATTCCTCCAAACTATTCCAAGCAACAGACCAACCTTTTTTTTTTTTTTTTTTTAATCTGGTTCTGCTTCCTGGCATACTTTGGAGGAATCAAGAAGGTGTTGTTATGTATCAAAAGAATAAATACTCTTCTCTTGAACTACTAAGAGTGAATGCCTCAAAGTTAATAATTTTTTCTTACCTATTCTCGGTGGGTATAATGCATGGTGCCAAAAAAAGAAACAAGTGTTGAAACGTGTAAACAAACAGGTTTCAGTTCAACTCGGGCCAGCCAGGACGTCAGAGATTTATCTTAATGAGTCCCCCAGAATGGAACCTCACATGTCGACCTCCTCATTTTTATTACTGTTAATCAAAGGACTGAACTAAAAGCACCACCGTCTTAATTAAGCTCTGAAACGACGCTTGACGTTATTTATATTCGCTTTATTCATCTATTTTATTTTACATATTCATTTACTTTTATTTATTTACTTATTTATTTTGAATGGGGGAACGAGACGAGGTTTTGTGTTGCCCATTAACAGCATTGCAAAAACGTAAGTGCTTCAGGAATATGGAAATTTGTAGCTACATTTGCATAGAGTAAGTATGTGTTAAGAGACAATTTAAGCCATAAAGATGTTTGGTACTTAAAAAAAAAGTTTAAATGCAGTGTGTGTGTGTGTGTGTGTGTGTGTGTGTGTGTGTGTGTGTGTGTGTGTGTGTGTGTGTGTGTGTGTGTGTGTGTGTGTGTGTGTGTGTGTGTGTGTGTGTGTGTGTGTGTGTGTGTGTGTGTGTGTGTGTGTGTGTGTTTTTTATATTTATTCGTGCGAATGTGCGTGCGTGTTGGTGTGTGCGTGTGTGTGTGTGCCTATATTTATGTGTGTGTGTGTGTGCCTATATTTATGTGTGCGAGTGTGTGTGTGTTTGTGTGTGTGTGTTTGTTTGTTTGAATGGTTGGATGATGGTTTTAATTGGCTATATGGATCCAGGGAGGTAGAAACGTCACGTAGTAATGATGCCAATCCTGTTGTTGGTGATGATGGTGTTGGTAGTGGTGGTACTGTAGTGGTCGTCGTGCTGATGTTGGTGGTAATGGTGGTGGTCGTGCTGGTGTTGGTGGTGTTGGTAGTGGTGGTCGTACTAGTGCTAGTGGTAATGGAGGTGGTCGTGTTGGTGTTGGTGGTAATGGAGGTGGTCGTGTTGGTGTTGGTGGTAATGGAGGAGGTGGTCGTGTTGGTGGTGTTGGTAGTGGTGGTAATATTAGTGGTCGTGTTGGTGTTGGTGGTAATCGAGGTGGTCGTGTTGGTGTTGGTGGTAATGGAGGAGGTGGTCGTACTGGTGTTGGTGGTAATGGAGGTGGTCGTGTTGGTGTTGGTGGTAATGGTGGTGGTCGTACTAGTGTTGGTTGTGTTGGTGGTGGTGGTCGTACTAGTGTTGGTTGTGTTGGTGGAGGTGGTCGTGCTGGTGTTGGTGGTAATGGAGGTGGTCGTGTTGGTGGTGTTGGTGGTAATGGAGGAGGTGGTCGTGTTGGTGGTGTTGGTGGTTATGGTGGAGGTGGTCGTGTTGGTGTTGGTGGTCGGGATGGTCGGTGTGATTTGGTTGGCTGATCACATGTAAGATAGATGATAAACTGGCAGGTTTCAAAAACGAGGGCATCACTTATCCCATAATCCTACAACGGGGTCAGTCAAGCAAAGGTGATAATTTCCAGACGATGATGATGCCAAGGGATCCACAGTTACCGCCCTACTAAAGTCAACAGGCACATCAGCAGGCCAGACCAACAGCCGATAACACACTTGCCTCCTACTCATCACCTCAAGGGATTGTGATCAGGACAGAGGCTACAGGCGAAGGTGGGGAGGGGAAAAGAAAATTGTTTTATGTTGTCAAGTGTGTTCTCTCTCCCTCTCTCTCTATGTCTGTCTGTCTTTCTGTTTGTCTTTCTCTCTCTCTTTTCTCTTTTCTCTTTTCTCTCTCTCTCTTTTCTCTCTGTCTGTCTCTCTCTCTTTTCTGTCTGTCTGTCTGTCTGTCTGTCTGTCTGTCTGTCTGTCTGTCTGTCTGTCTGTCTGTCTTTCTCTTTTCTCTTTTCTGTTTGTCTCTCTCTCTCTTTTCTCTCTGTCTGTCTCTCTCTCTTTTCTGTCTGTCTGTCTGTCTGTCTGTCTGTCTGTCTGTCTGTCTGTCTGTCTGTCTGTCTGTCTCTCTCTCTCTCTCTCTCTCTCTAGAAAAAGACGTAAATGAAAGAAAAATGATCTTGTTTCAGGTCAAGCCTTAATTAAGAGAGGTTTGATACACACTCACACAACATACACACACACATATACACATACACACGCGTGCGCTCAGTCACTTGTTTTTAAGTATTGGGAGTCATTCAGCACTAATATAATTATAGGTATATCGTAATTGCTACCTTAATGTCATGATTGGTTTAAAATATAATCGTACACATCTTAATATAATATGATTTAATAATAATGATAGATAATGATATAGTATCGAGTTGTACTAAGATAAAAGAGCAGAAATTATGAAGATATTAGACAAACATATAAAATTACTAAGTGCACGATTTATATTGCAATTTTCCGCTTGCACTTCTGACTCGAAAACAATCAAAATTATCCACTAATAATTGTGAGGAAATAGCAACAAAAGCTGTATTACAAATTTGACGTAGTGTGGTCATTGCAAAATATTATACAATCTAACATCCATTGCGTTTAATTTGGATACTTCAATTCGAAGATATTATTACGATCGGAATAATTAAAAGACAAAAATAGATAAAAGCAAAAAAAAAAAAAAAAAAAAAAAAAAAAATCAACATCTAAAACAAATAATTACTCTTGGAATTTTCCTCTTTTTTTTTTTTACTAGAGAACTAACTTATGAACCCGAAGGCCTCCATGATGAAAGCAAAAAGTAGAACCAATCCCTCCGTCCCATAAGAAGAGTGTGTTGGTGTTGGTGTTGTTGATGTTGGTGGTGGTGGTGGTGGTGATGGTATTGTTGTTGGTGGTGGTGGTGGTGGTGGTGGTGGTGTTGTTGTTGT
>JAWQEG010004646.1:0-30000 GCA_033782935.1 Petrolisthes cinctipes | reverse complement strand
GTTTTCAAGACACATGAAATTGGGGTTCTCCCGCAATTTATCAATTTTCCGAAGTGGACCGTAGCAAATTTTACACTAACACTTTCACCAAAGTAGGCGTTTTCAAGGCTGAATATATAATTCCTTGACGCTGACCAGAACACAATATAATATACAACACTCTCGGTAGAGTTTCTTACAATAAACGAACAAATGTTAGCTATCAATTTAAAACATCAGACAATTTCCTTCTTTACAAAGAGACTCGGCTTGGTGAAGAATTATTTGATATCAAAGTGTCTGGAACAATAAATAAGGTAAAGGGATGCATTCAGTAGGTCTAAGAGATATTTTTAAAGGCAAATTCTCTTGCATGAAGTTATATGGAATCATGCAGCACTTATTGTTTACCTTTACCGAAAGAATCGGAAAATTAAAGTGGTGGAAAATGCTTATAAAAGTATTGATCCATGTAAGCAATTTGTAACATAAACATATATTTATTCATAAAGTTGGGAAACTTTGATTAATTTCTGAAATCTTTCCTCATGCAGAACATCCCAGCCAAGAAGAATTTGCATGATTTTACAATAAAGCAACAAATATTATCACATTAGCATGAAAGGTCAGCAAGTGGGGAACTAGCCAACGAATTTCAGCTCAAGACAAAGTGTATTTGTGGCTTATACTAAACACGTGGATCGCTCGGCAGCAGGGGAGGGGGATATAGCCCAAATGCATTCAGTTTAAGCTGTACACACAATCGTATTTTGCTGTAGCTTACATGCAATTAGTTTCTCTTGCCCTAATGCTGTTTTGTATGTACAGTCGTGTGGCCACATCTGCCAAGTCATGAAGAACAGTATGGAAACATGAGCTTCACAGGATTGTAAACTGAAAAAAAAACAGAGAATATTGTGATGTTTTATGGTGAATATATTTGTTCGAAATTATACTTTATATTATCCTTCAAGAAGCGTTGAGCGAGGCGACAGAACATTTGCCGTCGACTTTACCTCTACGGGCTTACTAACCAGGTCTAATTTAGCAAACAATAAAACCAAACTTAACCAGAATAATAATAATAATAATAATAATAATAATAATAATAATAAAAGACGTAACGTTGTGTGGAATACATATGGGAAGTATGGAGATAGGAGGTGGCCAGACCCCACCTGCCTTCGTTCACTCCCTCCCTCCTTCACGGTTGACTGGAGTTGCATGAACACAGCTCTTAAAGTATTCACGCTCCGTCAACAAATATGTGAGAAGGTTATATAATGTGTTGTATATTTATTTCATTCCCTGGTGCTTGATATTTGCTTACACTCTATTTATAAGAACAAAATAAGAACAAAAACGCTGTTGGCTGATTCAAGGCATGCAGCTTTTGAATATATGTATTAGTGTTTTATTTAATATACTGCTGTTCCCAAATGGTGCTTATTAAATTCTATACCAACACCCTCATACTATACATTTAAACTATACACTACTCAGTCGCCTCAGTTATAAGTGGAAGCTGCTCGTCCTTCCGAATGTTGACTGACAATCCACTCTGATGTAAACATTATATTGGTGCACGAGGTGTTGATGGTGATGAATGGTGTGCGGGTGTGGCTCAACTTGTATATAATATATTTTGGTGTGTGTGAGTTCTGTGTGTGTGATTATGTTTCGCTGTGCATAAAGTATAGCGAGGCAAACACAAAGATTTAGAAGTGGATGAGTGAGTTTCTAATGACCAGAACTGTACACTGAAGGACTAAAGTCGTGTCTGTTAACCATCTGAGGTAACTGTAATCACATGACTTGATTGTGGAGATTAATTTTATATGTATCTCCAATAAATTGCCTCTCGTGGGAACTCTATAGATGGGTTTATGCTACGAAAACTATATACATACAACACCACAGGCCAAGCGATTAATCTGACCTCTGGTGGCGGCTGTCATGACTTTAGTCCTATATAGAGTGTACGTAACATCACAAAGCCGCACTGGAGAACCTTATTCAATCTACTATGTATTAGGTAACTCATATAATCAGACCATCACGGTGATTAAAATAGTCACTGAGGAATTAGATTTATCTTTTTTTATTAATTAACACTTGATTACCTGGACCCATTAATCTACAATACTCTTTTATTAATTTAAGACAGTAGATCTATGTAATGAATAGCAATCTTTAACATTTTTCCCACCTCACAACAATTATTATGATCTATACTGGAAGTGCTTAATTATTTCTATGACTGAAATTACCGATGAAACAGATAATAGCATTGAAATCATTGAGTATTTTAATTAACCCAGTGACATGACCACCAATTACTAGGGACTAATTTCCCCTTGATGAGAATATGACGTAAAAAAATCCCTCATTCAGTACGCAAAAGGTAAGGGGCGTGATGGGGGGAAGGGGGGGGAGGGGGGGGAAGGGGGGGGATGTACCGAGCACTTCACAAGGCTCCTTCAGGGGTAAGAAATATATTGTCTGCCAGCTGTGTATGGTACCCTACTGATTCTCCACAAACTGTACCACGATAAAGAATCACCGTCCCTCCCAGCCATCCTACAAACAGTCACCCTGGCCACCTTCAATACCTCCCACTATGAATCACCGGTATACTTCAGCCACGAGTTATGTGGCCTGCCTCCCCTCTGGCCTATATTAATTATAGCCAAGTAAGCCTCTTCTGATAAAATGGTGTGTGCAAGGGTCGGCCACAAGGAGATTAACCAGAGGCTTTAACTCCTCGTGTAATGTCGCAAATCAAGGTCGGTCACCCTGTAATTACCAATTGATGTCCTACTATAACTCAAGTCTATTATCTGAGGAGGGCCCACTCCATACAATGACACTGTGTACTGACAAGGACGTACTGTACCCTTGCAACACTCCAGTAGGAACAAGAAGTCAGAGATCTTACCATCACACTTATGGCATTTGAATACAGGTCAGTCATCAGTTTAATTAAATCCCTGAGAGATATCGCCGAGATTAATGAATTCAAAATAACACCTATCATTAAGATGCTACTTCATATGTATGACACTTTTCTCAGTCAACCTTTTGAAGCAAGTTACTCTGTGAACTAATGTCAGTATAACACCTCAATTTATAAACCAAATAACTTTGAACCCTGTCACAAGCACATACCCACACCACTCACTATGCAAGGACCTTGTTGGGTGTAGCTTGCATCTTGACCATGTTGTCTGGTCTTGTGTCTAGCCTCTGCGTATTGTATGTCGTCATGGGTGAGTGAGCGAGTGTGACCGTGATGTGCATGGGTATATGAACCTGCCTTTGATATCACCGGGTGGGACATCTGTGTAGTATATGGACGTCCACACTTGTGAGGGTGGCAAAGAGAGCAGCAATGCGTAATAACTATCTATGTAGACCTACAGTCATATGCTAAACTAATGTTATCTCATGGCATGTTTGTGGATTCATTGTTTACTTTTCACCAAAACAAACAGGGCTTTATGGGAACACTAGACGGGTTTGTGTTCCTCAGTCATGTATGGATGGTTAAAATTATATATCCCCATAGGTTATTGCACTCTGACCTCTGATGGCTGAGACATGACTTTAAAATCTGACTGTACTTGTAATTCTCCGAATGTTGCGTTGTGAGTAAAACAGGAATGGGTGATTTCGATGCCAGACTTTTAATTAAAATTGAATAAAGACGAAGTGAATTGTCACTCTTTTGTATCCAGAAATTTATATAAGGTACTGAATTAATGACGGTTAAAGTCCACTTTTAATACTTGTCACACGCTCGTTAGCGGTACTGAGTATGTGTATTTAAAGCAAACTAATATTCAATTTACTCTTTGAAATATCAATATCCTGCCAGATTAACGGGTTTCAACCATAATTTCCTACCGTTACCAGCATATAATACCAGTCATCATAAATTCAATTCTAAGCATTAGGTTTTAATTTCTTGGAAGAGTTTTCACTGTTCCAGTCTATGATTTTCTCAAATCACTGAAACATCAGTTGCTGTATTTGCATAATCAGCTGCCTCAGCCATCATTAAACCAAAAGCAGCATTGGAATCCTCGGACACATCACATATTTCTTTATATTTATAGCTGACATTGGCTATTTATTTTTCTCCCATTTTCTATTATCAATTATTATCATACTTTCTTTCAGATTGGCCTCACACTCAGTCACTCAAAATATAATGTGAATAAAATTCATATTAGAATTATTTTGTGAAAACCATTCAAGCATTTATATGATTACTGAATTTTGCTTTGTAGAAATTAATAGATAATGTCAGAGTAATATCTGCACTATTTTTGCATGACTTTTCTGCCATACATTGCCATTGCAGTAATCAGTATGACTCATAACCTCATATGCAAGTCGCTACGTTTTCCTATTTGATTGAAGTAAAATTAATATGCTAGCCTACTCCCTTCAGAGAACATTTCCAGGAGAAATATTACCATTATCATTATAGTGTGCACTAACGGCATGAGGTCAACGTGTGGTGATGGTAACGATATATTGGAAAAGAATAGACCCGAGTATAGCCGAGCCTTGCCTAGGGTTATAGGGACCTGTTTACTGAGGTCACGTGGTTTTGCTAGTGATAGTCCGTCAATTAACTTATTGAGTTTTCTTGATAAAAACGTAACAGCTTCAAGGCTGTTTATGGGAACTATTATTTGTCTACTTACTTTTTGCTATTTTATCAAGAATTAATGAACATCAAATCACTAGGTAGTCATTTTCGAAAGATTTTTATACGTTGAAAATAGACTAAGTTTCCACACTTAATTTACACTGGCGAACTGAATTATATACAGTGATAACATTTGACATTTAAGAAACAAGTGATATGCCCATCATTCACTTTCAGAAACAACTCAGCCCTGGTTAAAAATAAAAAGCAGATTGATGCTACATATAATATTACATACTACCTAACATTTTCACAGACATGATATTGCAGATTGATGTCGTCGGAGGAAATAAGCAGGTTCAATCCAATCCAATTAAAGTTACAGCAAGTTCTTATATTTAATGAAAAACTGCTAAAGGAAATAACACCACCACCAGAACAATGATAGCCTATAAAGTGTTGAATTAGTAAGACCAAAATCAGAAGCCAAGTCATGTCAATTTGAGTCTGAAAAAAACATTCTCGGGGAAAAAATATAAAAAGCCAAGGAATACAAGTAAGCACAGGAAAAATAGAGGTTGTCCTGTTGTTGCTGATTCGGAAGCTGAGGGAGTAATGTGAACAACAAGGAAAGTACGAGAGCAATATTTCATCAACACCAAGTCTGTAATCAGAGACCTAAAGCCGCCACCACCAACTAACTAATCAACCAACCCGTCTGATTGGCCACCATCGCTTCAAGCAGTTAGTTGGATGGAAGGACATGTAGTGAACCCGTATTTCACACCCAAAGCAGCGGTGTGGTCGAGTACACTGCAATCATATCTATGGTATTTATCGTATGTTTTTTCAAGGTCTGTCATCGAGGTAGAGTTAACAAAATACCAACCTATATGCTGGTACACTGCTATCATATTTATGGTATTTGTAGTATGTTTTTCAAGGTCTGTCATCGAGGTAGAGTTAACAAAATACCAACCTATAAGCTGGTACATTGTAATCATATTTATGGTATTTATTGTATGTTTTTCAAGGTCTGTCATCGAGGTAGTTAACAAAATACCAACCTATTGTATATGCTGGTACACTGCAATCATATCTATGGTATTGGTATAAGTTTTTCAAGGTCTGTCATCGAGTTAGTCTGAAGAAAATACCAACCTATAAGCTGGTACACTGCAATTATATATTTATGGTATTTTTTGTATGTTTTTTCAAGGTCTGTCATCGAGATAGTCTGAAGAAAATACCAAGCTATGTGATGAAGTCCGTGGGGTTTGTCTAGACGTACGTACAGAGCGAACCCACTGTCCCGTCGCCTCACACATCAAGAGCACCCGCTAGTTAGAGTGTCAGAAATATTCTTCTGTATATACCGATATCGGCTATCTATGGCCAATCATTTTCTGTCTGTCTGTCTGTCTGTCTCCGATATGCAGTGTTAGATGTTGCTCACTCTCAACTTAAGGGGATAGTATACTTTTTGTTACATTGGAGTGCCTTGATTCCTCCAAAATATACCAGGAAACAGTACCAGGTTAATAAAAATAATGGTGTTCTGTTGCTTGGAATAGCGTGGAGGATTCAGTTGCTCCTGATTTACCAACACTGTACTCTCCCCTTAATTAATAAAAAAGCAATACGATGGCCTAAACGATTGTATCTTGCAATACTGGACTTGGATATATCATAAAAATATTTGATGCATGTTTGATTAAGTAAAGCTAAACAGAATTAAAGTCCCGCCAAGACCCAGAGAAGATAATTATGTACCCACCCTGGAAATGTCATAATGTCAGCAATAATGTAATAATAAGCAAAAATAATAAGTAATAATGATAATAAAATGTAATAATGTCAGGAATAATGTAATAATAAGCAAAAATAATAAGCAATAATGATAATAAAATGTAATAAAGTCAGCAATAATGTAATAATAAGCAAAAATAATAAGTAATAATGATAATAAAATGTAATAATGTCAGCAATAATATAATAATAAGCAAAAATAATAAGCAATAATGATAATAAAATGTAATATTAAATGTCAGCAATAATTAAAACTCTCCACAGCACCACCAGACAGTGATCACGAATGCGACTTGAATGAAATAGATAGACTGTGTGAGACCAAGTTATTCAGTAATGAGATCAGCATTACTCTACATATAATACTCTACTAATAATACACCCATAATACATTATACTGCCTAGCTAATTAATACAAATATAGCATAATACACTATACCACCCATACTAATAATACATCATACATCGTTTTCTGTGAGGTGGCTACAAAAGAAAGGAAAGTGAAAAAAGAAGTAGTTTTGTTGACAGGCAGACAGTAAAATAATATTATCACTGTCTGCTTGTCAACACACTATAACATTTGCTCACTTTTCTTCCTGTTGTAGCTATCTCACAAGTTGCTAGCAAGGCATACCAGGTTCATGTGTGGGCAACTGTACATGTGTCGCAGGGCGGGTGGAGGTTCTCAGATCTTCACACCCACCCTTCATTTCCATTTGCTCCGCCCTTTGTAGACGAGCCGGTTTACACGATACATAAATAGGGTGGACAAACCAATACGGACACCACGCACCTTGGTATTATTGTCTTTAATATTTCATCTCTTCTACTCCTATGATATCGTCGCTATATACATTTCATATAAAACCTTTTCAGATTTTAGTTTTAAGCATAAAAAAAAAAAAAAAATGAATAAATTGTATAGTTATCTCACATCTAGAGCGGTATAAACCTCGGTTCGGAATTTGCATCGTGCAGAGTAATATCAAATAAAAGTGAACTAGAGTGAATCACAGAGGAGATGGTAAAATAGAATGGTATATTTATGCTATATTTATATTACTTAGCTAGGCAGTATAGTATATTATGGGTGTATTATTAGTATGGGTGGTATTGTGTATTATGCTATATTTATATTACTTAGCTAGGCAGTATAGTGTATTATGGGTGGTATAGTGTATTATGCTATATTTATATTACTTAGCTATGCAGTATAGTGTAATGATAAATCGTGCACGTCTATCATCGTCTGCACTGAAACTTTATGCTACTCTAAGGTGTTTTTATGATGCATACCATTATCGTAGTTTTTTTCAGTATTTGTATTCCCTTGCCCTGTCCTTGTTTCTGCTCTTCTTTAATTAAGGGGAGATTCTCTTGTTGGGGAATTGGAAGGTCTCTGATTCCTCCTCCTCACTCTGCCAGGAAACAGACGACCTTAATGTTACTTGAATGAGGGATGTGTTTCATGGCACACTTTGGAGGAATCAAGAGACCTTTCAATTCACCAACAAAAGAATCTCCTCTTAATTAATGCAAGGTATCACTAAAGAATAACAACACCTTCATCCAATAATTATGTGTTTCTACTGCCAACTATAGTGGTATTATATTTACGTATAGATTCCTTTGTAGTTTTACCCAACATCCTCTCCTATATTCCTTTTCACCTAAAGCTGATGTTGTGTTAAAAAGTGACCCAGATGAACTGTTAACGCTACATTTTCCGTCACACATACATCTAAAGAAGTTAGTTATTTAAGGTGACCCTGTGATGTAGTCAGAAAATTGAAGGTAAATGAGTCCTTCAAATATTGCCACGAAACACCACCTATATGGAAGAAGCTTGTTTCGTGGCATAGTCAGGAGGAATCAGAAGCCACCAATTCTCAAACACGAACACAGGGTCCTTAACTCGATAACATATATGTAGTACAACGAAATCAATAGACCTATAATACACGAAAAAGTTAAGATTTAATTAAGTGAATGAATTTTTTCAATCGACCACATGTTCTAATATTCAGAATCGCACTGCTGAGAGGAAGTGTTGTGAAGCAGGTTACTCGTGACGAGACCTCGTTTCCAGTCTCTCTTTTCCCCCAGGCTTTGGCTCCACTTAACTAATGAGAGGGAGAACGTATGCTGCACCTCTCCCTAATTTCTTAATCAGACCTTTCTCTCACCATTTCATGTCCCTCGTATCCAAGTTCCTTTTTCTTTTATCTAGTTTATTCGTGTGTTATCGTTACTTATTGATGACTGGGAGTGTTGTAAGCAGCGCTGATTTGTTTTTAATCCTTTTCTAATCTTCTGCATACATAATATCAACAAATTTTTTACATTTTCCACGAAATGTTTATATACAATTATTGTTTCTATTCTTCAATTCCCATCACATTAGATATTATTATTTAATTTCATAGCATATTCTCTCCTTGCAATACACATTTATCTCTTTTCTGTCGCATGTTTTCCTCTGTTATATATTCATCACAGATGGTGCCTTTGTTTTCCTTGCCTTTGCCAGTTACTAAGCATTTCCTTCTATACATATTCTTATCTTACTTTAATCTTATTCACTTCACTTTCTGTTTTTCCCCAACATCTCTTCGTCTGGGCCAGAAAGATATTTCATGCTCCAAAAACACTCGTTCGTATACATTTTGCGAATATATATCATCTTAGTTTCAGTAAATATTCTTTAGTATGTGTTACATTAAATATACCACACCGGCACTTCGGGTTGAAAGCAAAAACAAAATATGCGAAGGTGTTGTTCGTTTCCTGTAAAGTTTCTTCAGCAAACTCTGGGAAATATGGCGGTGGGAATATAGGGCAATGGGAGATAGACTAGCCTCACACACACACCTGTACTCCTCCTCACTACCCCCCCTCGGGCTGGCGTAGGAGGAGGCGGAACATCATGTCGAATCGTTGATTATTACCCAGCGGGACACGGCCTGTGCCCCACACAAAGCGGTATGGGCTGCCGACACGAGCACCCTTTGTCCTCACCGCTGGGATACTACAGTCGCATACCAGTTGCATACAAAAATAATTACCAGATTAGCCGTTTAATAACTGGGAGTGCGTGATGAATGAAACCATTACAGGAAAGTATATTACATCTGTGGGAGGCAAAATATAAGGTCAGAAAACATTTTCCCTAACTTTATTTTGGTTATTTATCTTAGGGAGGTTGAGCTAAGAAAGCCTGTAAAATCTTGGAAGATAATGATAAAAGAATTCGGGATACATATAAAAGAATTCGAGATTCATATAAAAGTATTTCCATAAGGAGATAAATAAACATGAAGGTGCAGGTAGCAGTACATATTTCCGTCCTCATCATTAATCACTGTTTCATATTATTATTATTATTATTAAAAAAGACCGGAGACACAAAGCTGGGAGAGAAGGTAAGCATTCTATCAATCCGAGGACCCCAGCCCCATGAATCCAACCAAAATACTCTTGCTAAGCTAACGAGGCATAAATCTAGTTTAACAAGGGCGAAAATAAACTTTTTTCCTCCTCACTACCGAAAAATTTCTACACAAACATATATATAATGAAAAGAATAAAACACACACACACACACACCCACACTTACACACACACACACACACACACACACCCACACTTACACACACACACACACCCACACTCGCACCTAAAAACAAAATACACACACACACACACACACACACACCCACACACACACACACCTGATAGCATGTTACATATCCCGTCTATCGAATTCCTACTCATTTACAGAGATGCGTATCAGGAATGACGAGGCCTTGGCGGATTATCGTAGCTCACCTTCATCGGGTTGTGTCATTAAAGAGGGAGTGGCCACGGCGTTAATCCCCCACAGCTCTGCATGAGTGGTTGGTCTATAAGAGGATCGGAGTATCTTATTCCATTCTGATGATAGTTAGCTGCGAGGAAAAAGGCACGTGAATGTTTGCCTGAATAACCTGATGTACAGTCGGCAGCATAAATTCGTGTCCATCTCATGTACTTAAAATTGCGAATATGACCAGATATCCTAGTTGCATTCTGAACCAGTTTTTATTCCAACAACATACGTAATTTGCCATACGAGAACTATATCTGTCATCTCTGCATTAAAATTGTATTACAACGTCACTATAGCTAATACATACGCATGTGGAAATGAAGCGAACTTATGCTGCCGACTGTACTGTATGTAACTCTGGCTGTGGAAATTGAATCAAGGTGTTTCATCCGGATACCTTCATGTTGTCTACTACGGCTTTGTCATTATAGCTCCTTCACAATGCATAATTATCGTTAACACTTTATCAAAACGGTATGGTGTGTATTACGGTATGTTGCAAGGTTGTAGTGCATAGATACTTAGGCTTGTAATTCCTACTACTTACTGTAAACATGTAGAATATTGAACACTCGTCACTATCTATATGTGGACGAAAAAAGAATCACATCTCGTTCATTTTTTTCTTTTATTATTCTGGGGACAAACGAGACGCTGCATTGTGCACTGTACACGAATCGAAAAAAATACAGAATCAGTCTCAGTTTAATTTTCTCCAATAAGCTTAACTCCAAACTTTCCACGTCATAATCCTGGTACTGTACATTTACTAACAAAATTGATGCAACATATGGAAGTGGCTGGGGTAACCGTGATAGGTTCTCTATTGGCGTGAGCTAGATCATCAAAGTTTATCTATATTGAGATTGGTGAGGATTAAAAGCAAGATCAATGCAAATATATTCTTACCGTACCTATGAAATATAAAAATGAGAGAGGACCAAACTCATTCTAATGATTTGCGAATGAAAGTGACCAAGGGTTCTATATCTGCCTAAGTCACCTTTGTGTATATCGAAACTTTTGCCCGCAGCTGTACATTCCACATAGTTATATATACAAGCAACTCCTCCAATTTTTACTCCGCCTCAGACAAGTCTTATCGAGTTCATCAAGCTTTATATTTCGAACTTGTCTTAAGTTGTCTAAAGTCCACATATTCAACCCAGATATCGCCCTCAGATTATGAAGAAAAGTACTCTCATATTCCTGTGATATATTTCTGCAAAAATATTCCTCCTTCACGGGTATTTTTTTAACTGTATATTATTAGATTATGAAGCACCACCTTCTAAAGAATATGCAATGGAGCATGGAACTGATTTATAAGGGTCGTCTCTCTCTCGAAAAAAAAAAAAAAAATCAAAGTAAGACAGCACAGGTCGTATGGATCATAAATCCTAAAATAAGTAGGTAGCAAGCGAGTGTTTAGGGGGTATATAATGTCTCAATGTTCCCAGTTATTATCCCAATTAGGGCATGTCTAGAATAACTAGTTGCAGCAATTAAGTGATGTAGTTTGTGAGGGAAGATTAGGTTGGGTTAGGTTAGGTTGTGAAGTTTGTGAGATTTGTGGCACAGAACGTTGATGTGCCTAATATAATATAAGATTTTTTTATGTACTCTTGTAAGGTTGAAGGTTGATAAATGACGAAGTGAGGCTCTGATGTGTGAGGCCGGGAAGTTGAAGAGTGAAGTTCTAGTTATGAAAGTGGTTCACTTACCGCCGGGACAAGATTGATGTAAATATACACACACACACACACACAAAGTATTCAAACAGATTTAGACTAAAACTACCGCTGTAATCAAAACTAACTTCAGCTTATGTAGGAGCCTTTTAGCAAACCAGTAACTAATATCAAATCATCTTATGTATGGAAATTTCAACAAAACAGTAGCAAGTTATCCAAATATATTATGGATGGAAATTTCAACAAATCAGTAACAAATTATCCAAGCACCTTATGTATGGCGACTTCAACAAACCAGTAGCAAATTATCAAAGTATCATGTGGATGGAGACCTCAACAAACTAGAAGCAAGTTATCCAAGCTCCTTAGGCCTATGTATGGAGACTTAAATAGACCAGTATCAAATTATCAAAGTATCATGTGGATGGAGACCTCAACAAACTAGAAGCAGGTTATCCAAGCTTCTTATATATAATTATGGTGACTTTAACAGACTAGTAGCAAATTATCAAAGTATCATGTGGACAGAGACCTCAACAATCCAGGAGCAAGTTATCAAAGCTTCTTATGTATGGAGACTTAAATAGACTAGTAGCAAATTATCCAATCATCATGTGTAGGGAAACTTCAACAGATCAGTACCAAGGTATAGGCTAAAGGCATCTTATGTCGGGAAATTTCAACAAACCAATAACAAGATTAGTAAAAGAATAATCCTATAAAGGGAAGTTAACAGACTAATAACAAGTTATCCAAAGAAATCATAACTTGCACATTAATGATGACAGAGAGGCTGCAATACAAATACAGGTAAAGCAATCTAATGAGACTAAGATTCTGAAATAGGAAAAATAGTTTGTACAGATAGGATAACACATACCATACAACTTAGTGTCCCTTAGCTGTATATATATATATATATATATATATATATATATATATATATATATATAAATGAATTGTGACGATTGATATTCTTTTTATGTAATTGTAAAGAGAATGAATGTTGGTAATGAATATGCTATCACAGATTACTAAACAATGCAATTTTAGTCTTCACCACACAGAGATAATTTTTCCTGATACAAAGGTAACTCTTGTGTTGTCTAATAAATCTACTCATTCATGAACACGCTGCAGAAGGACACTGTAATTTGAAAGCCACGAATACATGTTGAGTAAGAAGACTATACATGTCTTTACCTTCAGGGACTATAGTTGTGTACACGTGCTTCATTAAAGTGGAAATAATTATCATTGTAACCATCAACGAGCTACTTCCCTGTGTATGTATGTATGTACTAGGTCAAGCAGTACATATATAGTAATCATTGTTTGTGATTACGACATAATGGAAGATTGAAGCAGAATGCCTTACGATACATATGAAATCAAATGTGAGAATATAATTTTTTCACATTCCTTAAATTTTCACAAAGATACAAAATGGGTTTTATTATTATCCACTTATTAGACCAGCAAAACTTCTAGACAATGTACAGTCGGCCTCAGGAATTCGTATACACCACTGTGACATCAAGGGTTCGTAAAAACTAGAAAATCGAGTACATTAATTTCCTAACACCAAAATTTCCTAGTAATGTTATTTGGCTAATATTTGAATCAGTAAGCAGAATTATCCTATGTGTACGAATTCCTGAGGCCGACTGTACAAAGACGAGTTTTTCACAATTTTTATTTTACCTGGCGATAATGTACAGCTTCTCTCATTAAATTTCTTGCCTTATCGGTAATGGAATGCAATCCAAGACAAATTATATAACAAACTGCTGCAACTCAGGACTTCTCTGCAACACACTGGACTCTTAGCAACTCGTGTAGCCTAATAGTCTACAGTTTGGTCATATTACTAAGAAGATAATCGTGCATTTTCGGTCGGATAAAACAACAAACCTTTTAGGGACATTAATCACATCAACCGACACCCTACAATGCAACAACATTAACTGGCATCATAAAACATCATCAAGCAATCAACAAGTGACAAACAACAACCTGAATTTGTATATATTCCTAGCATACCAAGGATACTGCAACTACACACCGAGCAATGCTGTCCTATCATGATAACATCCTACCAAGTCCGGTCTGGCGTCTGGTTGGGACGTCCTTGGATGCACGGGAACGCCGGCACACCTAAGCAAGTGCTTGACCACCAGCCATTTGTATCCGAGTGATTTCCTTCCCAATTTGTTAGTCTTGAAACGATTATGAATGAAGACCATCTGTTTTATCAGTATCCTTTTAGGTAAACGAGGCTGTGTGTTATAGTAAATACAAAACATCCCCTACCATACGTGGGAATTAACAAATTCGTGGTGACCAGTTTTGTGGCAACAAGTGGCAGGCGGCACACGACCCAGACTCCAGCAACTTTACAGACGTCCCAGGCGACAAGGAGTGGTTACAGACTCGCTTAGCTACAACACACAGCTCGGTGTTTGTGCTTGGGGGTGTTTGTATGTTTTACTAAGGAAATTCTTGAACCTCAACCTCTCGATGGATAGCCTTATAAATAGTGCGAAAGAGATAATGTTAGCACATCAAATAAATTCCATTATCACAGAAAATATATATTTTATAATTCATGAAATTCATTATTGTTCTTGTACAGATGGTGTTGTTAATAAATTATGTGTATTATCTTTATCAACGATAACATTAACTTTTTCAAACCTGTATGAGTCAATTCGGTAGTTTTACTTATTGCAATAGGTTCACGTAGAATCATGTATATATCTTTGATTGAAATTTAATAACATTATTGAGCAATACTGTACGGTAAGGTAACTCTAAAGCTGTGTATTATTTTTATACTGTACCAAACTATGGTCTTACAATAATAGAGAACTTATCTATCTATCTATCTATCTATATATATATTCTCATGTTGATTCAGTGTGAAATAACATCGCAGCCAGATATAAGTTTTGATCCCACGCTAAACTATGAGTTGCATATAATTTAGGACCTTACTACAGGAGCTACCACATTGCCAAACAAGGTTGCGTACTGGTTTATGTGACTCGGCACTTAAGTAGTCTTCCCACTCCCCCCCTCACCCTTCAACCCAGTCGCCTCACCTGCCGCTCCCACGCCATCTCGTCCTCACCAGTGTTCTCAGGTCACCCCTGTCAGACACACTTTTATTTTATCCTCAATAGGTTAACAACTCCAGACAATCGTCATTCGATCAGTCATTCCCTCAACTTATACAACAGTCTCAAATCCAACCCTTTACACAATCACACATTCACAGCTCATCTCAGTACTGTATAATGTTAAAAAATCCTCATCTCTTCCTGTTTCATGCACAGATCATCCCTCTTTTTCTTCTAACTTTCATTCACAGATTATTCCTTCTTCTCTTCTCAACCCGGGTCATAGGTCATCCCTTCTCAAGTATTACCCACGGTCATAAACTGAAATAACACACATACTCTCATGCAGGTTATGCACGTTTACTGATTCCTTAGCTAAAACAACACGAACTAGCAGTAAAATACACACACACACACACACACACACACACACACCACTGGCAAAATAGAGAATTTCTTTATAAACATATACTCTGAAGCAAACCTCCGCCCACATCATGAAGATTTATTACTTTAATATCTCATACATCATACCAACACCATACTTACCCTTCCTCATCTTACTGGTATGTTTTAGTAGCTCATGTTTTTCCTTATATGTGCATTTTCTTGATATCACACACACATTGCCTTTGGAAGGTAGTCGCTGAAAGTAAATAATAAGTATCTACACCTTAAAAAACTAAATAAATCATGATGAAAAATTTAACAGGCGCTAATCTGTACTAACAATAATTTAAATCTCACACGGGAAATTATAACAGGGATAGATAGGAGATGGAAGACGAAAGTATATTACAGTTTCTTGTAGAACTACTGTGTTCTCTTAAAGCTCAGCCTCGTGACTGAAGGCTGTCACAGCGTGCGACTTTGTGAGGCCCTGAGATTTATGAGCAAAGCTTCGAGGTGTTGAGTGATTTACAGGAGTCGCACTAGATGGAAATAGTGGCGCTTCAAGGTGTTGGTTGCTTTCTTTTTGCATTAATCATGACCTATAGTAAAGCGAACGCAGCAATATTTTAACATGTGGGATTAGCACACATATAACCAGAAATATATTAACATGTGGGATTAGTACACATATAACCAGCAATATATTAACATGTGGGATTAGGACACACATAACCAGCAATATATTAACATGAGGGATCAAGACACATATAACCGGCAATATATTAACATGAGGGATCAGGACACAACATATAACCAACAATAAGGTGACGTGTGACCTCTACACACACACACAACAAACAATATGGTGACATAAGGCATCTACACACAAGCACACAGCCTGCGCGTGGTTCCAAGGCCAGACAGGCAGGTGCTGCTCAGACTATTAGCCTATAATAATTCTTGTCCTGGGGATTATTTAATCTTGCTATCTTACTCATAAAATTATATACTAGGAAAGAAATTACCTGGTTATGGGATTACTTAGTCATTCTATCTTGCTTATAAGTTTTATCCTTTCCTAAATAGAATAAAAAAGAAGGCAATTGTCTATTTTTACTTTGAGAATGGCAGTTCTGTGTGGTGAAAGTAGTTTGTGGGTTCTTACCTCCAGGTGCGTGTCAGAAGAACCTTAAATTATATAAACTCGTTTGCAACAGGACTCCACAATCAATGTATCCAGTATTTTGCCGAGGCAGACAAAAATACTTCAGACACCAGTTGTACAAATAATAACCCATCTATTTAGCTATGGTTAATATTTTAAGGAGATTCAATGCCATTGGCAATAATAATAGGTAAATATAAAAATATATTGAGGCGCTGGTTAGTTTGAGTTTCCTCTTTTGTTAAATCTATCATATAATTATTGTTAACAGCACACTCTCTCTCTCTCTCTCTCTCTCTCTCTCTCTCTCTCTCTCTCTCTCTCTTCATTAATCTATACACATATTATAAGCTTCTGACTTGTGTAATTTGTATCGTCAACAAGTATTAAGAGAATTACAACTCATCAAGCGTCGAGCGTAAAAATTGCCTGTCTCGCTGCGTCAGGGTTCTGGCAAAGTGCCCAGCATTAAAGCCAAGGTTACTTCAGGATATCACTGATACGTATCATTAATCATCGGTAATGACTTGTAAGTTTCCGGAGAGTCAAAAATCTAATGATCAGGTACTTTTGTAGTGTATGCTCTAATGATTATAATTCTTACGTAAAGTGTTTTGAGCCAGAGACATTGGCAGCTCTTGGTATTGAATTAATTGTTCTTGTTATGTACAGTATGAATGTGTTATTTAGTGTTGTGGGATTCCAGTGCTTACTTTTTCCCCTTAGTACAAGTCTGATGTTCGAATGTTAAATGACCAAAGCAGCTTAACCTACGCAGTAACGAGAGAGAGAGAGAGAGAGAGAGAGAGAGAGAGAGAGAGAGAGAGAGAGAGAGAGAGAGACCCACATATTTAAAGATATAATTAAATCTAAATGGGAAGAGTTTAGTAGGCAAAGTTCCTGTACTTATAAAGCAAAACACAATGAAAACTGATAAGAGTAGGCAAAAGGACTAGGTGTAATAATAGCCTAACTAATGCCGAAGTAATAAGAGTGTATAGTCCATTCTTTGATTTCCTGAACGAGGGATGAGATTATACTGAGACAATATTTAATACATTAAGAAAATTAGCATATTCTTTCGATACACTCCTGCCAGTAGTAAATGATTTAGATTACAAGACAGTTAAATCAATGATATGGTATTCAAGAAGGATATTATGGGTGAACTATTATCATTTATCATCTTAATATCTATGAACAGTCACGCCCAATAGCCAAGCCCTAAAACACTTCCAAATGTAACTGCCTCGAATGATGATGCGTAAGTATAGCCATTGGTCTACTTAATTAATATTGATTCGTATGTTTTATTCACATGACACACTTTCATTCATTCACCTGATATAGTAATTTTGATCGTTACCAAATGTACGAATTTCGATCATTAAAAAGAACATTATTACGTTGTTTTGTCAGAAAACTTGTGGTTACTGATCCCTATATGGACCCCCGTGTTGCAGTAAAAACATTGGAGGTTAGTGAGTCCTTCAATCATTGCCACGAAACACCACCTATATTGAAGGAGCTTGTTTCGTGGCAGTCAGGAGGAATTAGAAGCCACCAGGTCTCATACGCGATCACAGGGTCCTTAATTAAATTATATTACGAAACTTACTTGCTATTTGTAAACTGAAGAAGAATGTTTTTTCCAAGATGTTCCCTTTTAGCATGCAATGAATTATCCCCTCAATGCAGATACTTTCAAGGTCAGTTTAAAGGGTTACTGATTTTTCCAAACTATACCATGAATCATATCCCCTATTAATAATACTAAGATCGTCTGTTACTTGGCACAGTTCGGAGGAATCAGTAACCCGTCAATTTAACCACAAGAAAGTATACAGTAGGCTATTCTCTCGAAGTGCAAGCTGTGTGGGCTGTGGCTAAACCTGCTAGGCTACACTTGTTGGCCCAAAATTGCCTGCATTAATGAGTTCGTTTGTCGACTATGAATTGGAGTCTGTGTAGTCCTCTTATTGATGCAAGAAAACAGATCCCTTACTGATATACCGAGGTGATATGTTTCCTGGCATAGTCTGGAGGGATCAGACGTCCTCAATTTTGCCCCAAACAAAAATACAATATAATGATCTTTTTAACTAGCAGCAAAGAGCAACAAGAACAGGACTCAGCCTTGTGAGAAGATGAGGACCATAAATCCTACTGATAGCACCAATCGTCAACAACAACCACACTAAATGAATGGATTAAAGCAAGCAATAAATACTAGAACACAAAGCAGACTAGCATGAAATAATAGATCTTTATAGTTACGATTTGTTTCTACTCTCATTTGTGTTTATACTCTTATTTGTGGGTATTTGTACGAGTAATATGTGGTTGTTTGTACTAGTAATATGTGTGTGTTTGTACTCGTTGTATGTGGTTGTTTGTACTAGTTCTATGTGGTTGTTTGTACTAGTTCTATGTGGGTGCTTCTACTCGTTGTATGTGGTTGTTTGTACTATTATTATATGTGGATGTATTTACCAATCCTATGTCTGTTTGCAGGCTCTGAGATGCACAGTGCCGAGGGGAAGATGAATAAGTTACTTCCTTAAATTTGGCTAACATGATGAGAACGAAGACTATCCTATGGGAATGAGAAGCTTGCCGACCAACTACTGCACTTCATAATATATTCACTCCAGTAGGCTAATTAAATGACCTCAGGGGGACTGCAACTTTATGAGAGTTGAAATGAGTTGTAATTGAGCAATTCACAGTATATACAGAGTGAAGCTACGTTTTATTCGGCAGCCAGATTAACACTGCAGATATAACGCTGTAATTGTTGGGTCCCTGAGTCAAGGCTGCAGACTCTAGTAACCTAATATGAAAATAATGAAGAAAATAACCAAATTGTGACCCTTAGTATTTTAACAATGGTGAATCAGCCAATTACGTGACGTGGACCACTGTTACGCCATTATTATTCTTAATTAACTCTAAAGTGCCTCGGGTGCGTAATTAAGAGGAGAGTAGCCTATCTTGCTGGTGAATTGGAAGGCGGCTGATTCCTCCATACTATGACATAAAATAAAAACAATACAAGTTTTACTAATAGGATATCTGCTTTGTGGCATAGCCTAGTTTGGAGGAATCAGAAGTTATCCAATACGACCACAAGAAATTTTTCCTTCTCTTAACACAATGCTTAACTTACACAGTGTTAAATTTACTATTAATTATTAGAGAATGCCAAGGAGGAGAAAAAAATAAAGATATAAAGAAATATAATTCAAAACTTCGTGGCTACAATGACCAATCACCTGGATAAGGAAAATAAACACCTGTCACACACACACACACACACACACACACACACACACACACACCTACCTACCTACCTGTGCTTGAGGGATGCATCTATAATAAGAAAGAGTAGTACAAGCAAGACGATGTTATGGTATACTGGAAAACCACAATAATAAAAAAAAACACCGTCACTTTCCTTCCATCGTGCAAATAAATCAGTATCATATCAAAAATAATCAGGCAACACCTTACGTCAACTCAACCCCTTCAATTATTGTTATGAGGTGCTGCAAAATCATACACGTGTTGATCTTTATTACCAAGATATTTACTAAAAAGGAAGGAAAAATGTTGGTGGATATTTGATTATGGCTGTACATGCCTTCGAGCTTTTTGTTCATATAGTACTGTACACGTAACGTAATTATTTCTGGTAGCTTACTCCCCTCGTCCTGATGGATAATACGAATTTGGAGCAAAGCATATTAGGTCCGTCTGGGAAAAAAATGATAAAGAAAATATCATTATTGTCCTTCTCGTACTCCAGTGAAACAGTCGTGCACAAAAACAACACAACAAAATGCATAAGTTGTGGAAGTATGAAGTTTTTAACATGCATATCGGTCGGTGTGTGTTTATAATTTTATATATGCACACACACGATAATACACATATATTTTTTCGGCTACACGTACGTACCATATGGATGTAGCTCAGAGATACCGAGTGATAAAAGGTGAAGGAGGAACGAAACTGTAGCCTGTGACTGTACGAGGGATGTCAGACAAACCAGGGCTCCAGGCACCAGGTGTATGGAATTACAAAAGAACGCAAAAGAACCTGTAATTGTTGCCTCTATTTGGTTACCGACTTAGTAATTTCCTGAGTGGTTACCCTGGCATTACCCATACTAATGCATTCGTACCTCTTATTTTACAGTGACTTATTAACCACCTCGATGGTCCTCTCTCCCCAGCAGACCATATAATGACTGGACTGGTGTTACGAAATAAAGTCATTTTCTGCCTGGGCTTATTTAAAAAGGTGCACGAAAAAGAGTGTCATTTGCACATGAAAATCTTACTACATTAGCAACCTTACTTGTCGATTGCCTGTATTAGGGTACGCAATACAATACGAAATACAATCTACATGGAACACTCAGATGTACACTAGATGTCTACAATCAAACCTCATCCTATATAAGCGGCAAAAACTCCAAGTGTGTGTGTGTGTGTGTGTAACGCGTTCAGTATGTCACCAGCCTAGTGACGTTATAAAGTTTGTCATTCTTGGGACGTATTTATTATTATATTCCCTTGCGTAGGTTGAGTGGATTGTACCTTGCATGTGGGTCATTTTTAAGGAGAGGAGTATTTACTGGTGTAGCTATAATATATAAATACAAGTATTAAAAATGCATGTACGGTCGGCAAAAACAGTATTGGAAACCCCTTATGGATATTTATACTTAATTTCAATGTAAGGGTGGGTCCAATACTTTTTTGTCGACAGACAGTACGTTTTCCCAGCATCACAGAGTATAGAAAGAAGGGAGCAATGTCAGTAATCATGCGAGGGTCAGATCTGCAGGTACACCTCTAATTGCAAACATACGGTGGCGGGTGTTTTATTACACTGACCGGGCCCTGGGGTTACTGTACAGGGGAAGCAGCACCGCGTCATCTGCATGGGCTACACATCCAGTTGGAAATAGACCATAGTATCCTGACCATCCTACACCATTTCCATTCCTTATTCAAGAGCTTTTTTTTTTTTTTTTTTTATCTTATTGTCGAAGCTGGGGACGAGAGGCTGTACCGAGAATTCATGAATGCAGCTGTACAGACATGGTCAAAAGTCCTGCATCAGGTGAATATAAGTGAGCCACATTAAGTAAGGAAACTTACATTGAACAATAGTTATAGTTGCGCATCATTTCTCGATGTCGTTTCATTTGGAGGTGATGCAGGACTTTTGTTGACTGTGACTGTACATACATAACAACTATTACGTAAATCCTAGATCTTACCTCTCTCCTTTTATCCCTTCACTTTCTGTCCTTTTTGTCTCTTCACTTTCTGTCCTTGCTGCGGTCTAACTCTCTCTCTCTCTCTCTCTCTCTCTCTCTCTTTCTCTCAGCTCGACGTTTTTACATCAGGGTACATTTCATCCAGTCACCAGGTCAGCGTTACATGAACAACATACACTAAACAAGCCAAGTAATCACGTGGGACAGAAGAACATAACTTGCAAAATGTGGAAAAATACCTTTTGAAAAAGAATCGGAAACATTTTCTTGTGGGAAAACCGGCATACAGAACTGCTAAGAAAAAAAAAAGTAAAAATAAAAAACATTTCACGACCCTGAGTTCCAAAAAGAATAAAACTGAAGGAATTTTTCAGTAGACAGATTCAAGGTCTCTGTATTGTTCGTCATCTTTAATTTTATTTGTTATTTTATTTTATATATATATATATATAACTTAATTTGGAGTATGTATTGTATATATCATGTTCTCAAAATGGAGTGAAGTCAACTATTTTTAAGGACCCTGTGATCGTGTATGAAAATTGGAGGCTTCTGCATCCTCCTGACCAGGCCACGAAACAAGCTCCTACATTATAGGTGGTGTTTCGTGGCAATGTGTGAAGGACTCGTTTATCTAATATTTTCTGACTAGGCTACATCACTGGGTCCCTTAACAAGTTTATCAGTTTATAATATGATGAAAAACCAAACCCTTGAACCTTTTTAAATATTTTGATTAAAGGAAAATGATTAGCGTTGGAGGTTGTCCCTAAGTCGCATGAGGATACCTACCTATATATACCATGGTTGTCTGAAAAAAAAAAAAAAAAAAAAAAAAGGAAAAAAAAAAAAAAAAAAAAAAAAAAAAAAGTAGTGTGTCTAATCTTGGAACATACTTTTCAGATATTTTGATGAAAAGTCGGTTTCTTCCTCGGGTTTACTAATGCATTCCTACCATTACCTTATGATTACCAGCTGTGGAGGATGAGCAGAAAGTCATTCCTTCCCTCATTTCACTACAATTATATTTTCAAACCAGAGAAGGAATTCATATTTAGTCTGTACAGTGGTACATGGTTTTAATCTCCTTTAGTGGTAGTGGTGGTGGTGGTGGTGGTGGTGGTGGTGATGGTGTAAATTTTAGTGGTGGTGGTAGCGGAGAGGATAGTGGTGGTGGTGGGGATGGTAGTGGTGGTGGTGGTATGGGTAGTGGTGGTGGGGATGGTAGTGATGGTGGGGATGGTAGTGGTGTTGGTAGTGATGGTGGGGATAGTGGTAGTGGTTATAGTGATGGTGAGGGTAGTGGTAGTAGTAAAGGTAGTGGTGGTAGTAAAGGTAGTAGTGGTGGTGAGAGTGTTAGAGTGAAGTGGGTAGTTTGTAGTCTCCAAGGCAGAAAATGTGTACAATAATGTAGCCTATGCACAGCCACTTTACCAGTTTCTGTTCGTAATATGCCTCACACTTTATGGCCAAAGAGGCTTGTCAGTGCCTCCTAAAGATGGATTATTGAGAGAGAGAGAGAGAGAGAGAGAGAGAGAGAGAGAGAGAGAGATGCGCACACACTTGAGCTAACATACACAATCATATGCACACACACATACAAACAAAACACACACACACACACACACACCTCCAAACTATGCTAAGAAACAGGACATGTCACCTAGCTTTATGTAGCCTGTTTCTTGAATTAGTTTGCAGAAATAAATCACCTATAAATGTTTTAGATTAGACTACTGTACAGCCACAATCAAATAACCAACGACACCACTATCATTCCATCATGCAAATAAATCAGTATCATTTCAAAATATAACCATACAATACCTTATGTCAACTCAGCCCCCTCAATTATTATTATGAGGTGCTGTAAAATCATACACGTGTTGTTCTTTATTACCAAGATATTTACTACGATGGAAGGAAAGTGTTGGTGGATATTTGATTGTGGCTTTACATTACCACCATCAAGGATAGACTACCAAGTGTAGGCTATGCGAATGAATGAAATAGTAGTATAGCCTAACGGAAACGAAGTATAGTACATTATATTATTTGAATTTTTATCGTTTAATAAATTAAGCAAAATATTCTGTATGATATTCCCATGGATTCGTTCAATGTGAAGCAGGAAATAATAAAATAATCAGACTGAAAAATGACTGGATAATAATCTTAAATAATCCACCATCTACTGTACCAGCCCTATACTCTTAATTCTTACTGACAAACTTCCTGTACGTTCAGGTTAACTCTTTTCAACTATATACGCTGCAACCCATCAAAACCATTAGGCTACTACTTGAGATAACCTATATGTTCTCTAGCAGGTCTGAACGTGGAGAGGAAATCAACATATCGTGAGTGACAATATCTCACTCACTAGGTGTGTAAAGGAGCACATTTCTATCAGACATTTAGCAGAGGTGGTACCTACGTAACATCAGGGGAACATAATAATGCAAACCTTATGAAAACAAACACAGGTAACTGCCCATTATGAGTGTGACCCTGACATAAGGTGAGCTTATCTGAGTGAAGTAAATGTGGGGTGTGGAAAGGAAACCCCTGTAGTGTGGGTGCCTGATCAAATGATAGCCTTCTTCACCCGAGTCCCAACCTGCTGAACCATTATTATATACTCGGGTCCCTGGTGAACGTGGGAGCAGAGTTTACTGGATTTTATCACGGTCTGCAGTACCCCTGGTTTGGTAGAAGTAATGCTAAAACTACTGCAATAAAGTTAAGGTTTGAATCATGAACCTTCGAACACGATTTCTCTCTACTTAAGGATGATAAAACTTGGGAACTTTATCCTACGCTTGCTGAGGTCGGGGGAGGGTTAGGGTAGGGATGAGAAAGGAAAATGTTTTGTGCCTGTACTACTCTATATAATACATATATATATATTATATACATATATCCAAAATGTGTGTAAGAGCTTAGTAATTAGTATATCTAATAATACAATTATATATAGTAAAAACGCTAAAACTCATCTAGTATTATCAACCTGTTATTTTTATGAACAGGAAGAGATAAACAAACACTGCCATCACACACTTACCGAAGATGATCACAGGAGGCGACACGGGTTGTCATGACCTTCACATTGTCTGAGTAGGCTAGGCTACCTTCATCTGGGCACAGCGCTGGTCACACCTCGCCACGGTAGTCACAGCCCAACTCAATACGAGCGACACGCAAAGAAAAAGCCATGCTATAACTCACCACTTACTGTATCTTAACACAAATGTCTCAGTAACCACATATTGACATAGTATATTCCCCATCTCGACACACACAGATAAAGTCATATCATAACTCGTCACTTACTATACCTAAACACGATTGTCTCAGTAACTAGATTCCCGTAGGGAGGTAGGCTATTGCCTGCAGTGTTGTGGGCAATATTTTAAGGGTTTTGACGCCCCTTCGGTCCCAGCCACTCCCTTTCAGTTCTTCAACTGTCCCTCTTTTCATTTTAGGCTTATTTCCTTTCTGTTTGCTGTCACACCTCTCTATCACCTTTTTCTGGCGCTATATGACCTCGTTTTTGCGGAGCCTAATATCAATTAATCAATCAGTAACTATACACACTGACACAGTATATTCCCCATCTCGACACACAGATAAAGTCACATCATACCTCGTCACTTACTATATATAAACACAATTGTCTCAATATCCACACATTGACTCAGTATTGTATCGTCCACATCTTGACACAGTAAATATTTCTGGACCTTGATACTGTATCCATCACGCGTCGACACAACACACACATAACCCACGCGTTACAACAGCATCTATTTCTGATTACAGTTCTGGCCACGCTTTGAGACAGTGTTATACATAGCTCCATTTTGAAACAATCGTAGCCAGACTTAGACACACACACACAGGAGCCACGGTACACAAAGATTCATATACGTTTCCCGTATTTTTGCCATAACTTTAATGCACACCAACCCACTGACGATTCGATCACTTCCTTGGTAGAAATTAAATGTGTGATAGTTATATGGGTGGTAATGTGATAAACTTCTGTACGTCCGTCATCAGTACAACACCCTCCCACACATACTTTCACTCGGTCACTGACATCCACGAGTCTTCTTTCCAAATTCAGAGATAATCTATTCTGTAACTCGGTTTCCACAAAAAAAAAAAATCACCAATCAGAATGCAGATGCCGGCCAGGGGATAGTTTTAATTGGTTCTTATGGTCGGCCGGAACAGCAAGTGACACATTTGAGCAACGAGGCTGGTAACGGGATGCCAGACATAAGATTCAAATTCAGCTTGAAAAATATTCGTTTTAAGATTTTAATCATTTCAGCAATGAATGATTCTTTATTTTATGCCTTTATGTTACTTTAATACTGTAACATATCTAATTCTATTCTATGCAAGAAATGGTCTTTATTGACTGACAAAAGCTAAATACGTGTCCTTTCCAAGCAGAGAGAGAGAGAGAGAGAGAGAGAGACTATAAAAATAAAGAATAACGAGACTTGAACTATCTTAATAAATACACATTGAATGGTAAATTATTTTTGTTTATAAAATTTAATCTGTTCAAGTCAACGCGCGACAAAAATAGAATGATATGATTTATTTCTATAATGATATTCTACTGTATGTACCTTTTAGCGCACGAAATATTGATTGGATCTCACGTGTGTCCATTGTGCATGAGTTTTGTGTCTTCTTATAACGGGTATGTACAGTACAGTCGGCCTCAGGAGTTCGTATACACCACTGTGACATCAAGGGTTCGTAACAACTACTAGAAAATTTAGTACATTAATTTCCTAACACCAAACCTTTCTAGTAATGTAATTTGGCTAAGACTCCAATTAATCAGTGATCTGTGTACCAATTCCTGAAGCCGACTGTACTTCACTAAAAAAAACGTACTGTATTTCAGAGACTGGAAGCAAATAAAGGAAGGAAGGAACTACCCAGTGCCTGCCAAGTATAGCAGCAATATTCAAGAGTCACCCCTAAATATTCGGGGCCAATCAACGTTTTCTATATTTCGAGCTCGGGGACCCACACTTCCTTCTTTGCTTGATGCTTTTACCTACAGGAAGAACTTTTTGATGATAAACATGAGCTAGTTACTGAGGATAATAGATTAACTAACTCTTTCTGTCATGAAGAAGTTGTGATTAATGTTTATACACGATAATAAAGTTAATATGAATTGTACATCCTCTTATATTAACATTATTGGTTATGGTGTTTATGTCGACTATACTGTATGTTAGTCTTGTTCACTCTCTCCTTTTCACTCTCTTCCCTTTCTCTCACTTTCCCTCTCGTTCGTCCTTTCTTTCTCTCTCTCTCTCTTTCTTCTTTTCACTTTCCATTGTCATTCCTCTCTGCTTTCACTTTCCCTAGTCAGTCCTCTCTCTCACTCACTTTCCCTCTCGTTCGTCCTCTCTCTCTCACTCACTTTCCCTCTCGTTCGTCCTCACTCTCTCTCATTCCCCCCTTCTCCCCTCCCCCCACCTCACTCTCTCTCTCTCTCTCTCTCTCTGCAATACGGTGAGAGTGGAGCCTGGCTGGTGGTGTGTCAGTAGAGAGCTGTCCTGCCTGAAGCAACACACACACACACCATAATTTTATCCCCATCTCAACAAAGGGATAATTTCGATTCATTAATTTTTCATACTCTGGCACGGCTCCCAGTACTACACTACATAAGCCCACGTGATGTGCATATGTGATGATGATAGTGATGATAGTGATGGTAGTGGTGGTAGTGATGATGATGGTGGTGATGGTGGTGGTGGTACTATGTCGATACTTACTTACATTGGGCCGTAGGCAAGAACATTCGTGGTATATACGATGGTGTGGTACTGGTACGATGGCTGTGTAGTGTGTCTTACTCTTTTCTTCATAAGGGTAAATTGGAAGGTCATTGAATCTTGCAAACTATGCCATGAAACAAACTGGTCCCCTCGTGGTAATAATGGTAATAGTAGTAATAGTGGTAATAATGTGGTCGTCTGTTTCCTGGAGCAGTTTGGAGGAATCAGTAGCTTTTTAATTCACCAATAAGAGAGTATAAGAGTTTCTTCCTCCAAACTATGCCATAAAACAGACACCTTCAATGATGCTATTAGAGGATCTGTTTCCTGGCTTAATTTAGACTTTTAGAGGAATCAGTAGCTCTACAAGTCAGCAACCCGCAAGTACCAAAATTCCTTCTTATATGTCGTTGTGGGATATAAAGACATCCATACGAAAGTTAATATTTTTTATGCATTGTCATATTCGTAAGGGGAAAGTAATCGAAAAACTTTTAATTAATAATCTGCATCGTATACGTCAGTCATTAAATAATATACAGTACAGTCACGAGCACTAATAAGTATACTTCCTTGGTTGTAGATTAGAACAGTCCAATTCACCAACGAAGTAATTCCAATGGAGATCTTATTGTGCATTTATTTACTGTCTCTTGGTAATGGAAGCACACCTGAATACTTCTTAGTGCTCGTGACTGTACATTCATTTACATCCGAGCATTCAATGTCAGACTGAACTCTAATATTCTCATCAAGCTTGTGTATACTTTTCATTCTTTGTGACTGGAATATTCCTGAACCAGACTTTGGTTTTTTAATCCCCTTTAAACCAGTAGAATACGTGTTTCACTTTACCATAGCAGCACTATTTATCGTTCAGCGGGAGAGAAATACATCTGAAAGTGTTAGTTGATGAATAAGAAGTTTTGTTCTTCAGCATATATGAAAAACAGTAATGAATTTTTATAATATTACTCAGCGAATGAAAAAGAAGTGTTAGTGTTATGTTCCACCGTCATGGAATTATAGAATACTTTATTTTAGCATCATGCTCAAGAAGCCGACTCGACTCACTTTCTCAGCTGGATCAAACACTCTAAGAACAACCAGAAAATAATCTTTGCTCAAACAGCTGGAGTTTTCTTTTCGCATTTCAATTCCACTGGATACTGGGATCAAACTCCTTAACTGTTACGCTCATAGATGAGTTCCATGCAAGGGCCAGTTGTTGAACCAGTCTAAATATACGCAAGAACAAGGAGTTATAACTTGGACTAACCATATACGAAAGTCAGAGAACCAGTTTTGAAGAGACTGCTGTGGATACACTTGAACAATCCAATGAATGCTTCTTCTACCAGTCCACCAACAGAAGGGGATGGGAACATGTTATTATCCAATTATCACATAGAAACCCATATTTGTTGGGGTGTAAATTGGATGCTTCCTTCTATTACGATCGAAGAGTCAGATGTGAGTCTATTTTGTTTGCTAGCTGTGATGTATTCAAGTGTTTCCTGAGTAGCCTAAATCAGTTGTAAGGACTTCATTTGCCAGAAGGGAGGCTGTACAATAATAAAACCATGTCATGTGAGAAAAGTCTTTATCCCTGAACAGAGGCCAAAGAACACGTGTCTCCTCTTGGCTACTGTAAAACCTTCATTAAGTGGCCTGTGATAGAGGAGACTTGGAGGCTATATACACATTCTTCTACGCTATTATAAAACTAGCAACTTTCTTCTTGCCAGTGGGGAGTATGTAAATTTCGTGGCATAGTTTGGAGGAATCAGTAGCCATCCAATTATCAACGACATATTTGTACTCCCCTTAAAAAAAAATTATATCTCTTCTTCTTTTTCTTTTATGTCTACTTCTTCTTCTTCTTCTTTTCTACTACTATTACAACAGTCACTACTACTACTACTACTACTACTACTACTACAACTCTACTACAACTACTACTATTACCTTCTTGCATAACTTCAGCAAGAACCATATATCCATTATGACTATCATTACAGTGTTCTCAGTATTACTATCAACGTGACTATTATTACATCAGCAGGTCTTACTCTTAACCAGCACAATCTCCACCATACCTACCTACCCCTAGTTCGACCTCTGTCATTAGCGATATCGATACTCTCTCTCTGTATGATATAATGATGAGTATTAACCTGACCCCCATCGCC